>PQWD01007568.1:138795-207450 GCA_019425675.1 Leucinodes orbonalis | reverse complement strand
ATGTCTATCCAATCACTCGTCGGAGTCGCTTTTTTGACTAAACATTACTTAGGACTTTGAGACACTAGTTTCGAAACGGAATTAAATATACCTACGGTAAGCAAAGGCATGTATTATCAACTCAGAAAGATTACAATATGATGGTGCATTTAATTTCTTTATGACTTGTGAAATTATTATTTATAAAATATTTGAAATTACAATCTTTTCGAAATTATATATACGAGTACGTTTATCCAATGATCTTACGGTGAAGGAAAATATCGAGAGGAAACCTGCGCACGCCTATGAAGAAGTTTAAAGTTTGTGCGTGAAGTTTGCCAATCAGCACTGGGCCGTCCTGGATGAGTAAGGCACACCCTATACGAGTAGGTTGTGCCCCTCAGTGGGGACGTTTAATAAGGTGATGATGATATATATATATAAGAAATAGAGAGGCTTGATAGCGTAGCGACACGTTTCGCGTTGTTGACGATTGCACAAATCAAGAGACTATCAGTATCGCCGATCATCAGATAAGTGACTGAAAAGTATTATGTCGAGTCGCTCCGTGCTATTATTTCTATACACGTTAATTTTTTAGTGCCACTTTGGGACGCCCTTAGGCTTGTTGTGTTAATGTTCAAGGCGCGCAGGTTTCCACACTAGCGTCGGAAAATGTACATAGAATTTCGAAAATACTTTGGTACGTGGCGGGATCTGTACCTGCACCCTCGAGATTGCATGGCAACAGCCACACCAATGAGCTACCAACGCTCTTAATTTATTGTTTCTTATATCATGTGATGTTTTTTCTAAATATTTTTTCCTCTTTCACAATTTTCAAGAACACGCAATGAAGCCAGTAACAATTTAGCAAAAGCACTCAATAAGTAAAACACCTCAATATCTGTCGTTGAACATGGCAAATTGCGCTGTAACTCGATTATTCAAACTCAAACGTTTTCGTAATTGGACGGAAAGGTTTCAAATAACGCTGGTCTAAGTTTTGTTATATAACAAGCGAAAAAGGGTTTCAAGTATACATTCTTGTTTCACAACAAGCCGTTAGGCCTTCACTAACTCATCCACACAATCTAAAATGTTGGAGATAAAGCTGTCTAAAAACTATCATCAATTTTGTAAGAAGATTTGAACTTGACACATTAGACCAAAGCGTATTAGTTTATGAAAGGATTTTTTAAGACAGACATTATACAGGATTTGAAGATAATCTATCTAAATTCCACGTGCAAGTGAAGTTCTCACGTGCAGATAAGTCCTGTAACTGTAACTCAGCCCAATTTTGGTTTGTAAATCGTACACTATCTCTCTTCAATCCCTTATTTCTCCGCATTTTCTATCCAGCCTATACCAGATACCTTTAGAAGTTAGTTTAAAAGTATTTAGAAGCAAAGCCAAAAGATACGTACATTCTGAAGCACCGAAAGATGTTATTTTTCGGTTATCAATGATATGATATGACCGCCCGATGTTATAGTTCCTTGACTGGGGTTATTGTCAACCCTTATAAACTTACCATATTTTTTTTATATTTATTAATAATTAAATTGTTAATATTACAATAAAAATAATAGCATGAAAACTTAAAAGTAATGTGTAGCCGTAAATTAAGCGATATGAAAATACCTTTTGAAATGTCTATCACAATAACAATTGTATTCCTGACCCCTTTATCAGGGCCCTTGTACGTGACCCGAGGTGGATAGGAGCGTCATATTGCGCCAAATCTAGGCAAATTAAACCAGATATCAATTGCTATTCTGTACAATGGCCCGTTATGAATTAAAATCTATTCCATTATATGACATATATCATTTATATTTTGATGTAAACAACATATATGCCTTGATAATGCCACTGATAAATTAACCAAGCTAACAATTGTAATAATTTATTTCGCGTATAATTATCTATTTATTTTGCATCAAAATATCGCTGGTCTCATTAGTAAATCGGATATGCTTTTAGTATCTTTGAATGAATTGACTCAAAAGGGCAAAGCAATAGATGTTCTATGCATTACAGAACATAATATGACTGTGAATGATATTCAGATTCTAGATTTATGTAACTATAAATTGGCTTCATATTATTGCAGACACAATAGACATGGCGGCGCATGTATTTTAGTAAAAAATAACCACACTTGTAGGTCTATTGATGATATTAATAAACTATCAGTTCCAAATGTAATAGAGTGTTGAACTAATTCAACATAAAATATGTGTTATATGCGTTTATCGTCCACCAAAAAACAATAGTATAAATATTGAATCATTTCTTTATAACCTAAATAAAATTTTAAATAAAGTTATAAATTATAACAAGAAAATAGTGTTGTGTGGTGACTTTAATATCGATATTTTAAAAACCACAAATTTCCAATCCATCGACATTTTTTGAATATACTTGCAAGTCATAATTTAAAACCTCATTTTCAAGTTCCAACACGACCAGTCAGTGGTAGGTGTATTGATAACATAGCACATAACAAAAGGCTGTACTGGTGATATTATTGAACTTGCAGTATCAGACCATAAAGCTCAAATCATTAAATGTCCAGTAAAGAAAACATGCACCCTAAAAATTGTTTGTCATGAAACGGCTACTCTTAAACAGCTTAGCTTCAGTGAAGTTTATGCTACAAATAACCCCAATTTAGCATTCACTAAATTTCATGAGCTTTTAAACTAATATATGACCTTTGCTTTCCTTTAATTAAGATAAAAGTACACTCGCAGACTGTCCCTAAATGGTTAAGTAGGGGTATTAAACTATGTTGTAAAAGGAGACGTGAACTTTTGTGGAAATATAGAACTTGCCCCAGTGTGAACAATAAAAATAAGTTTAAGTTATATTCTTAAACGTTATACCGTGATTAAATCGACTCAAAAAGCACAGAATAATTTTATATGAAGACGTCCACTAATAAGTCCAAAGCAACATGGAATATTATAAATAAATCAAAAACTAATCTGCCTAAAGAAAATATTAATAGAATTAAATTAAACGACCGTGTTATTAGTAATCCCAATGAAATCGCGAATGCTTTTAACAACTTCTTTATTGACGAAGTTCAGACTGATGTAAAAAATAAAAATAATTATGACATTCCACTTAATAATAACATTAATTCATTTTTATACAACCGATTATTCCCTCTGACATTAAAAATATAATTAATACATTAAAAAATACTAATAGTGCTGGTTATGATAACATAATAACAAAATTATTAAAGATGTTTGTGATATTATTTCTCCTATTTTGACATTTATATACATTTATGCATAGAACAAGGGATTTATCCAGAATGTTTAAAATATACTATAATTAAACCATTATTTAAAAAAGAAGACAATGAGAACATGCATTATTATAGCTCTTATACCAATATTCTCTAAAATATTTGAAAAAGTTATTTATAATAGTCTTTACGGGTTCCTCGAAAAATACAATATTCTGACTCCCGAACAGTACGGCTTTAGAAAAATAAATCTATAAATACTGCGATATATCATTTTCTTCATAAAGTTATTACAAACATTGATGGTAAACTCCAACAGCCGCGTAATTTATGGATATGTCCAAAGCTTTGATTATGTAGATCATAACATTCTTATGCGAAAATTATATGCTTATGGACTTAGAGGAAATATCTACGATTTGTTAAAATCTTACTTATCGGGTAGGAAACAATGTACTAGAATCACCAGAATGGAGAAGAATTCAGAGTAGTAAGGTATGGTGTTCCCCAAGGAAGTGTGTTTATTGTTTCTTGTTTACATTAACGACATGCCTTCTGTAACAAGACATTGTATGACATTGTTTGTTGATGATAGCACTATCCTCTTTAGTAATAATGATTTGACAAATTTAAAAATTGAAATAAGTATGACATTGAAATCTATAATAAAATGGCTTGATAATAATAATCTTAAAATTAATTTAGATAAAACTGTTTTAATGAACTTTAGATAAAAAAAAGTGATATTCCGAGGCTTCAAGTTGATTATAATAGCAAAACAATTAAAGAATCTGAGTCTACAAAATTCCTAGGCCTTCATATTGACGAAACCATAAGGTGGAAACCCCATGTTGAGAATGTATGTAATAGATTAAGTAGATTTTCGTATGCTTTATATAAAAACTGAGACCGCTTTACTGACTGCTTATCATGGATACGTCGCTTCGACTTTGCGATACGGCATAGTGTTTTGGGGAAACTCGACAAATAAAATTGATGTATTTAGAACGCAAAAACAATATTTAAGATCAATGTTCCAACTGAAACGAACTGACTCCTGCGTACCATTTTTTAAAAAACACAAAATACTTACTTTACCGTGTATTTACATATTCGAGTGTGCCGTTTTTGTTAAACAAAATCTCAATCTATTTGATTTTAGAACACGTGAGCGACATAAACATAACCTCTGTATGGTTGCATGTAAGTCTACACTTATGAGTCAAAGTTTTTTCTGCAATGCCCCACGAATATATAATAAGGTGCCAGAGTCAATTCGTAACGAAGATGACATATGTACCTTTAAAAGCAAACTCAATAAATTGTTAACAGAAAAATGTTATTATGAAATTAACGCGTACCTACTTGACAAAAATGTGTGATTATAATATGAGATTGTAAATGAAATAAGAATAATACTAATGAGCGCTTTTGTTTTCTGTTGTATGCCCGAGAGGCGGGACACAGTGTTTCTATATTATTTTTTAAAATGTAACATCTCTTTACCTGTGATTCACAATAAATACATTTTGATTTGATTTGATTTGATAAGTTGTGAGTTATGACCAACAGAATTACCAAATGTTGTGTAATTCGGTTATAAGCCAGTGTCAGTCCTATCCTACTGGAATAAAAATCCATTGCTGTTAAACATATTACGCTGCCCATCCTAATAGGATTCGACAAAAACCTCCCCCTCGATTTTGAACTTATCCATCTGACCTTGTCCCAGGTACACACATTTGTCTAGAACTTCGATTCTATGTTCTCACATAACTATTTGATTAAACAATTAATAAAAATAACGAGTTTAAAAATATACTGAAATGAAACAACAAAGGTGATAGAGGTTTGTTTTTTATTGGAAATACCATTAAGCTGCTATTGCTTATACTAGATGCATTCATTAATAGGATTATGAATGCATCTAAGAAGCTTGAGAATTAATAGAAAAAAATGTTTGCAGTTTAATTCTATTTGAATACCTACATATGCATGCATACATTTTTCCCGTTTCCTGTAACGTGAACTTATTCTGTTACTCGAGATAAGCCGCATAATTGGCCTGGCAAAAATAAAATTATATTTTAAATTTATTTGTATTGAGCGTGCTGCGATGTGAAACCTGTACTGAATTGTGCAATCAACATTTATAATCAGTATAATATTTGTAGATTACGAAATTAATATTCCTCCTTCTAGTATTTTACCATTGAGGGTTGTAATTCATCTTTATTTTTTATCCTATGCGGTTCACATATCATAAATAATATATTTTGGTTATCCATCTAATGATTGACCAATGCGAGAATTGTAATTGTTTGACTTGCTCGATCGTTAACACCGAACATGGTAATTGCATTTCATTAAAGTGACAATCATTTAAAAAATATGTTCGCGTCATACCCAATTGCAATTCAATTGAATCGGTTTCACTGTCTGAAACATATCGAAAATTAATAATACTCCTTTGATGATGTTAAAAGCAATTTACTTGACACAAAGAAAAATATGATGACATGATGGATTAATTACACTTGCAGTATGCACATCATCATCATCATCAGCTCATTAAACGTCCCCACCGAGGGGCACGAGCCTACCCGTATAGGGTGATTAGGCCTTGGGATTGGACGACTTCACACACAACCTTCGAATCTCTTCGCAGGCGTGCATGAAGGTTTCCTCACGATGTTTTCCTTCACCGTAAGAGCGTCGGATAACGTACATATATTTTTCGAAAATTCGAAAATACATTGGTACGTGTCGGGATTTGAACCTCAGCCCTCCTGGTAGGAAGCGACAGTCCACACCACTGGCCACCGACGCTCAACAACAACTTGACTGTATTACTGTACATACTGTACAGTCGCATCAGATATATATGAGCAGACAAGGTGACCAAATACATCTGAACAGTTCAAAATTTCAATAACTTCTATACAGTACAAGTTACCATAAATATCTAAACAGCAACCGCTTCATTAATATCTGAGCAAGTGCCTGTCAATAACTTCTATACACACAAATTTTCAATAATATCTGAACACTCAAAATGTCAAGTGTTACTAAGGAGATTAACCAGTGTTTATCTGCTTAGTTACGCTTGACATTTCTTGTCTGCATGACATTAAAAGAACAAGATAAAATCAATCACTACTGTGGGCGTATAATGATTATTTTCATTTGATATGACAAATCTATACTAATATATGAAGCTGAAGAGTTTGTTTTGTTTGTTTGAACGCGCTAATCTCAGAACTACCGGTTCGAATTAAAAAATTCTTTCAGTGTTAGATAGCTTATTTATAGAGGAAGGCTATAGGCTATATATCATCACGCTACGAGTAATAGAAGCGGAGCAGCAATGAAGATGTTTCAAAATAGGGGGTATTTTTTCATACTTGGAGCTTCCGCTGCGTACGCTGAGTAAACGGTTAAAGTTTCACAAAAGTCATGTATGAGAGTATTGTTCTCCTTTTAAAGGTCTACAAAAAAGTCCGCAGAGCATATGTCTATCTTTTAAGGTTAGCTCGCTATAACATATTTTTAGCTTTAAAAAAAAGAAATTGACCCGAACCTTTGAAGTTGGAGGGAGGGGAAATCCTATGCATAGTGATAAATGAAAGTACCGTGCTATCCCAAATTTAATGCGAGCGAAGCCGCGGGCAAAAGCTAGTTTTAAGAATAAGTCACATCAACAACTACGTCATCCGAGTATCCTCATTAAACCACTGCTCGGCTATCTGCGCAAGTGGAGATGGTCAGTTCGGTTCTGGCTTAGCTCGGTTCAGTTAGAAAGACTCTGGATAATCGATATGATACTGGATTATTTATTATTCAGAAACTGTTAATGACTTAGTGTGATAATAATTATTTAGTAAGTTCATCATCATCATCAGCCCATTATACGACCCCATCTAGGGACTTGCGCCTACACATTTAGTATATTTAGGCCTTCGTGGTCGTCCATTAGCTGACTTCACGCACAACCTTCAATTTTTTCACAGGCGTGCGCTGGTTTCGTCTTGATGTTTTCCTTTATCTAAATAGCGTCGGATATTTTTTTAATCTTCTATAGACAGGCATTTGACCGTCATCTCACCTGATGGTATGTGATGATACGGTCGAAGATGGACCACGCCTGTCTAGAAACAGTTTTTCACGCTTGCCTTAAAAAGTGCCAGGTAGTAATGTTCTGGGAACACACAAGGAGGCAACGAGTTAAATTTCTTTGCAGTGCACATTAGACACGAGGCACCAAAGCGGATTGTGCAGATATATGGAATGTCGACCATAAGAACGGAATGCTCGCCTGCACTTGTCTCCCGGTGGTGAATGGTCTCCTGGAATTAATTCGTGTTATTCGTTCGCACGCTCACCGAAACATAACCTGTATAAATCCAAGTGCAATGCAACTCTACGACGCTACTCCAGGATTTGCAGTTAAGCATCAGCCAAAGTAGGGTCGCCTAAGGCGTATTATTTAACAGCTAGATTCCGGAAAGTCGAAGCAAGTTCAAATTTTCAAGCAAGTTTAGATAAACATCACCTCAAGAGGATACTGCTTGAAGGGATGCGTCCACACGGCTCACCATAGCCTCTCGACAAGACTGGATTCCTACCTCACCTGCCCTTGCATCCGGTAGATTTATGTCCGTCATCTGCGTACCCAATAATACCGGGCATAAGCAGATCATTTATGTGCATTAAGAATAAGAGTTGCGGATAGGACCGAACCCTGAGGAACACTGGTGTCAATAGCCTGGTGGTCAGAACAGTAGCCATGAAAGACTATTTTACTCAGAAACTCAGGAAATTTGATATCCAGGTGCAAAGGCCATCAAGAAAACCAAATTAAGGAAGCTTGCTAATAAGGCTGACGTGCCAAATTCTGTCAAATGCCTTAGAGATATCGAGAGACACAGCAAGAGCTTCATGAGCTTCGATGGCCTCACTTCATAAGTGTGTGGCATCAGAAGGACCCCAGTTCACTGGTCTCGGCGAAACGTACATATAAATAATTATAATTTCGAAAATTTGAAAGGACATTGGATTGGCAGGCATCGAACCCGCACCGTCCAGATTGGAGGGCAACAGTCCACACCAATGAGTCACTGACGCCATACTTGCTTGTATTTGTAATTGCAGTAGATAATTAGTGATGACAAGAGTAAAATCTTCAAACTTTTATACTGCCAGCGTCATCTCATTTTTAATAACATGTATTATCCAAAAAGATTTTAATTCAATTGATAGTTAAAAAGTCACAATATTTCTACAACTTTTCTTCTTCTTTTTCTTTGCGAGCCGAACATCCCCGACAAGCCGAACGCTCCCGAAGGCGCGAGCTCCGCCGCCGCACAGTCTGCGTAGCAACAACGAGCCGACGCTACATCGGGAATCCTGCAACGCGAGCCGACCACCGCCGACGACCCGAAGACTCCCGATGGCCGCGCTCGGACAGCGCCGACCAACACCAGTACGAGAGAGGACCCGAGCCCGACAACGTCGCACGCTACATACATACCTTTCCCCCGCTTAGCAACAGATAATTTCCCGCGCTTTTCTTATAACATTCTTTTCTTGCATTGCCATATAATTTGTAAATTTAAATATTATTATAATATAATAGTGGTGTGAACAAGCGGCAGTTTAATTGAAGATTCCCTACACACAACAACCACCGCACCAACACCCCCCTATAGATTATTATCATATTTATGAAAACTCCTTTGCAAATGATGCATTATTTTAGAAAAAAAAATAGCAAAAAATATGTTATAGGGGGCTAACCTTATAAGATAAGACATATGCTATCGCGGACTTTTTTGTAGACCTTTAAAAAAGGAAACAATACTCTCATTCATGAATTTTGCGGGACTTTAACCGTTTACGCCCCGTACGCAGCGGAAGCTCCAAGCATGAAAAAATCCCCCCGATTTTGAAACATTATGCATTGCTGCTCCGCTTCAATTGCTCGTAGCGTGATGACTATATGCCTATAGCCTTCCTCGATTAATAAGCTATCTAAAACGAAAGAAAAACCAGTAGTTCCTGAGATTAGCGCGTTCAAACAAACAATCAAACTTTTCAGCTTTATAAGTATATATATACTGATATTACAGTTTTTATTAGTACTATAATTATTGTTTGACGACCCATTTGGTAAACAATGGTCGAGACGTCGGCTGCTAGACCGGGCTCTATCCCCGGGCAGTACAAACATTTGTATGCATGAACTGTTTATAATAATTTGGGTGTTTTCTATGTATGATATGTACATATGTATTTGCAAAACAAGGATATAAGTATGCTTATCCGTTGTTTAGTACTCATAATAATAAACAGGCTTCACGATTAATTTGGGGCAAGATGGCGCTGTGTGAATGTCAGTGGATGTTTTTTTTATTTATATAATAAGCATTATTTAACGGAGAAGAAAAACATCGCGAGGAAACCATCGCACACCATCGAAGATTCAAATGAAGAGAATCAAATGTTGTGCGTCAAGTCAGCCAACCCGCACTAGACCCGCGTAGACGAGTAAAGCCTATCCCACCAAAAACATTCTGTATAAAATCTAGCTAAGTCTCGATGGAGCTGCTTGATTATCTCTCAAAAGTAATGAAATCAAGACGTGCCATGACTAAGGTTCCTTACTGCGATTTCTTTATTATTATGGTTAATGTTGTGTGACTTGGCCGTTGAACATTCTTTAATTTATTACTTGTAAAGATATCTTATTTTGATGATCATGAGGGAGTAAGTGTCTATCTGTCAAAAATGCGAAACTTTGCTTTTGCTTAACGTCGGAACTAAATGACCTACAGACTTGAGTTTTGGATTTAAAGTAAGTTATTATATCTTACTAAATGACAAAAATTTCAGCGTTCTGGTATTATCCAAAGGTTCTCAAATTGGGGCCTGAAAATGCGGCGAAATGGATCCTGTAAAGGATGGTACGCCAGTGTGTGCTTCGCCTGAACCTACTAAAAAAGTATTATCACACTAGTTCATTAAAAGTTTCTTAATAATAATTAATCCAGTATCGAATTAACTATCTAGAGTCTTTCTTAACTGAACCGAGCTAAGCAAGAGCCGAGACTGACCATCCCCACTTGCGCAGATAGCCGAGCAGTGGTTCAATGAGGATACTCGGAGACGTAGTTGTTGACGTGACTTATACGCTTACAGTAGTGATTGATGCTTGTTCTTTTAATGTCATGCAGTTAAGAAATGTCAAGTGTAACTAAGCAGATAAACATTGGTTTATCTCCTTAGTAACACTTGACATTTTGAGTGTTCAGATATTATTGAAAATTTGTGTGTATAGAAGTTATTGACAGGCACTTGCTCAGATATTAATGAAGCGGTTGCTGTTTAGATATTTATGGTAACTTGTACTGTATAGAAGTTATTGAAATTTTTGAAACTGTTCAGATGTATTTGGTCACTGTTGCTCATATATATTGATGGCGACTGTACATTGTAATGACAAGTGCCATTAATTTTATGTGAGGTTAATGAAGATGATTATGAAAATTTTACTGAGAGTTATATGAAGTTGAACTTGAATGAGAGTAAGTCAGTGTTAACAATAGTTTTTGAAGCAAATACATAGGAATATAAGGATTATTGCACATAATGTTAATTAATAACTTAGGCAACTAATATGGTTGCAATTAGTTTTAAGTATGTATTATAATGATATTAGAGTTTGTAAGTATGTATTATAATGATTATTCAAGCGAATAATAAAAATAATACTGATGGACTTAAGTGCGTTTGTCTGTATTGATAGTGATCTGTCTGCGTGGATATCTCAATCTTATTTGTTTTATCCACCATAAAAGATATGCTAATTGGTGTTGCTGTGTTTTTGGTTGAAGGGTAGACAGTCAAATCACTAGATGCTGTGACATCACTACATCACGTTAGTTACTGCACTAGAAAATCTTTTCAAAATTCAATAGTGTAAAAGACCTCCATCGCCTAAGTGGATATCAGGCAGAGCACCTGATTTCCATCTCTCGCTTCAAACCTATCGCAGTCCACAGCTGGACATAGGTCTCCCCCATTTTGCGCCAGATATTCCGGTCCTCCTCATCCAGCCTCACCAGCGACCTTTCGCAAGTCGTCGGTCTATCGGGCCGGGGATGTCATACGCTACGCTTGCCAAGACGCGGTCGCCACTCCAGATTTCCATCTATTATTACTTATTGGTCTGTAGGTAGAGGTGATTTCAGGTAGGTAGGTGAGGTTGGCACTGGAATATCTAAATTAAGACGATATGACTGTGATAACTAAATAACTATGTTGCGACCAATTCTATGCTATTTCAATAGCTCGTACAGTAGACACCCAGAAGTTTTAAAAAATTACACGACTGCCGTAACTACTTACTGCTGTCAGTATGTACAACATACATATAAAATATAAATACTTTCCAAGTCTATCTCATTCTGAGTATCTATTTGAAAATCCAGGTTGACAAATAAGAGTTTAGTAGACAGTGTGAAAAAAATGCAGTATGCATTAGGACGTTTCACTAATTAATGCGGTCGTAATACCGGGACCGCATTACGGACTTTCCATCGGAAAATATTTTTACGCGGTCGTTAGCACTGAAACAAAATCACCAAAACTTGGTACAATAGGGATGAGCCGAGAGCAGCTTTCATTCTTCCTAAAAATAGATTGCCATCAAAAAACTTTTTATTCACAGAATATAAAAACGTACTTACACGTTGCACGTAGGCGTGTAAAAATACATTTTGTTACACGCGGTAATTCAGCACGTTACCCTGATCTTGGGAAGTAATTAAGGCGAATCTGGTTATTTGTTATATAGTTTTTATAACACTCAGCCCAATTAAATATTTTTTTGTGTTCTATGCTCGCCAGTTTTTTCGAGATACTCGAATAAACGCAATAACTCGGTTAAGTTATTGCTTAGTCATCAAAACTCCAGTTGTTTTAATTCTAATTTACCGTGAAACCTTTCTCCGACTAACAACGAAGCTAAAGTACCTCGGACATGGTGTCATTGACAGCAGTGGGACCAGATCGCCAATTCTTGTCGTTTGATGTTTGGCAAAATGTATCAAGGTTCAGTGCAAGCTTAAGTCCAGAAAAATGTATGCTCGGATTCTTTACATTCTTATCATTTATTCAGTCATTGTTTTTGTATTCTCTAATTAATTCATGAATAGCTTATTATAATATGTTCTTCTCTCTTTAACCCATCGCAGTCCGCTGCTAGAATTAGTTATTTGCTTCAACATTCTCCCAGAGAAATTGGGAACGGGAGGATTTCACTATAATGTGTAAACTATAGGAAATGTCCCAGACATAGAAGATGGATACTCTTATAGATACAGTTTAAAATAATGTTTATGAGTTGGGTACATATTCAAGACTAGTGTTGCCGCATTAACAATAGTTGGATTATCGATGTTTGACCTCGAAAATCATTTATACTATCGATAGTAGTTGCAATGTACAAATACTATTGGGCTAAACTAAGCTAACGATACTATCGAGCGGCAACGCTGATCATAACTAAATTAAAATATTTCTTAAAAAACTAATGTTTAAAACTATAACGAAATACAAAAATGTACCTGAATGAAATACCTTTTTAATATACATACAATATGTAACTTGAAACTACTCAGTGATAATGTTACATATTGTATGTACAACAAGGCTATTCGATTTCGTACTATAATTAACTTCAAACTACTTAATAAACTTTTTATTTACCTTATCTTTTTCTGATGCCAAATCAAGGAAAATGATATTTTCACTTTATGTATAGGATATGTATTTATATACCGCAAAATCATGATGCGTAAACAGAATTTGATATCCGTGCGCATCCCCAATCAGCAGCTTTGCGGGTGTCGGTAAACACGTTAGACACGACCTCATCCGCCGGCATCCGCCGCAGGCGTTCCGCCCCACTTTGATTGCATTTTTTATTGCCTCCCCTACTTCACCACATGCCTTTTCCCTTAGACGAGAAAACTCACAGATACTCCAATAAAAAGCTGATTTGTAGCATGCAATTTTATATTTTGAGGAATGGGCGTGTTAATACAGTTGAAATACTAGAAAGGGTATGTAGAATTGATGAAGTGCATTATATCTACCAGCCTATAACGTCTCACTGCACACTAGTTTTCCCGTACAGCATTGCTATCGCGAGGTTAAGTCTTAACCCACCACGCGGGCTCAATACGACTTAAACCTTTGAACGCCAATGACTACTAAGGCGTCAGAAACAATAGATTTTTTATTGTGTCTTGATTCCTAGCGTTCAAATGGTTAAGATAAGATAATTGTTTATTGTTATAACTGTATAGGTACATTTCTTGTTATTACGAATTCAGTTAAGTATCAACAGTCTGCCCTTTGCGGGCGTACAATAATAAAAATATTAAAATAACAATTCGTTTAGAATGATGGATTTTATCGACTAATAGTCACGAGCGACTACTCAACGTGTCGAAGCACTTTATCTTAATCATGTAGTTTTCAGACAATCCGGTGATTAGGCCTTCAATGGCCAAACCCACCACGCGAGCTCAAAACGGATTGGTGGTGATAACGACTATGATAGTTAGTCAAGACCGACCACAGATATACAAATACAACTCCTTTATCTGAAATACCGACCTACTGCTTTATGAGCACTGTAAACGCAACAATCATCTGCTTTTTCAATTTGGTAATACGGCCTTCAATGTCCTAACAAATCCATGGGATTGTTTCCCACGACCTCCGGGTCAGATTGGTCTACATAAACTCAACGCTCAGACCAGTAGGCCACAGAGACAGAAGGTAAATTCACAAGTTTTTTTATAATAATTTCTGGTGGAGGCTGGATGAGGAAAGCGAAGGAAAAATTTGGCGGAGACCAATGTCCAGCAGAGGTCTGCGATAGGTTGAAGAGAGACAAGGGAAAGAATAATCATTATTCGACGAGAATGTGTGACAACAAAGTCCATCTGAGTCCACTTGGACACATGCTGGTTACAAAATTGGCAACCTTAATACACTTGCGTATCGCATTGGAAAAGCTTTCTGTAGCGATATCACCAGTCTCCATGGCCCCTTGTGTGTGAAAACTTTTATAAAATCTAGTTTATAAAGAAATAAACACCCAAGGTATTGCGTTGGTAAAACTTATTCTACGTGTTGCAATCTGACTGAAATGTAAAGTTGTGTTTTAATATTATTTAGTCGTTTTGACCGGAGTTTTGTCATAACCTTACAGAGAACCACCTTGGCAGTTATGTTTCACATTAGTAAGTCAGAGTTCCCTCGATCCCCCTCTTCACCCTACCTTAATTTCATATTCCCTCCTCCTTTCTAAAGGTTGACATACAACTAATAGCTCAATCGGAAGTCCGAGTGTCCATGGCAGGTGGTAATGCTATCGTTAAAATTAGTGGAATTGACTGCTAAAAAATATATTAAATTCCGTAGCCTTCAAGGCATGAAAAAATAAAAATAGACAGATATTTTGTTGACAGGGCATACTATCATTGTAACAGGTAAATATTAGAGCTCATCATCATTATCAGCTCATTAATCGTCCCCTCTTAGTGGCATGAGCACACCTGTGTGTATAGGCCTTAGTCATCCACGCGGGTGCAGTGCGAACTAGCCGACTTCACGCACAACCTTTGAATCTCTTCGCAGTCGTGCGCAGGTTTAAACACTATGTTTTCCTTCACCGTCTGAACTTCGGATGATGATGAGCCACCGACGCTCTAATTTTACGGCTATTTGCTAAAAGATAACTCATCGAAAAATTAACTGCCTGTAAAGGACTTGTTAATTTCATGTTGTATTGTTATTATTATTCGTTTCCAATAGTGTCGATCTGCGAGCCGTCTGCGCGTCCATTTTTCTAATCTAAACTTAGCTCGTTTATTTCTTTAATTACGGCTGCAAGTTGCGAAAACGAAAACAGATTAGGGTAAGTTCCGAACAATGATTAATGCGACTTGTGCACTGTTTGCACGTGGCTGTTTTAGTCTGGATTTTCTTCATGCAGGTAACAACAGTAAATCAATTAGATTGACTGATGATAATGAACTATCTCGTTGTTTACAATCAATTTGAATAATTTTCAAAGTAATGTTTCACAGGGGAATGGTAAATGCAACATCAGGAAATGAGACCAACGTAGTATGATTTGCTGTCATTAGTAACTTTATTTGGATGTTTAGTTTTATTACACAAAAGGTCGAAACAGTCATTATTTTGGGTTTTATATAAAATTACTAAAAAACAAACAGATTTTTTTCTTGCTAACTTCACAATGGTCTTACATTTACGTTCATAATATATAATACAAACATTATTTTATTGGTTTGCGACATGTAATAAAAAAGCTTGATTAAAAATCTTGACTAAAATCAATATAGATAGCTGTCTATACAATATATATCGATCGATAGACAAGTCATTACTCCCAAGGACACAATGAAAATGTATAAGCAGACAACAAAAGAGAAAGGCATTTGGCAAAGGTGGTTTCTTCCCAACACGCGATTTCTTCCAGACATTCTTTATTATTCAAAAATAAATATCATAGTAAAAGTAAAGCTAAGTGCACCAGCAAAGCATTCACTTTACATATTGAATAAACTTACGTTTTAGATAGGACATATGTTCAAAATATATGTACTATATATTTATAATACTTATATTAAGAAAAACGTTTAGTAAAAAACAGCGTATTTCTATTTATACAGGATCACATCGTAATGCAATCTACATCTACATGGCGGTGATGCCATTTACCATCTGATGAGCTGTTGGCTCATTTACCACTGATAGCCTTAAAAGTCTGTACTGATGGACCTCTTTGTTATAATGCTGTATTAGATATTTCTTAAACAACTGTCATTTTATGTAAATAGACTTGAAAATTAAATAAAAGATAGCCTTTGTTATGATGTAACTGCTTCTTCTCAGCTTCTAGATATGTAAAAGTGGGGTTTCCAACTTTGGTAAGTGATATTAATAAAAAATATCCACTAGCACTCACAGAGCGCCATCTAGCCCCAAGTTCAGCGTGAAGTATGTAGTATGGATACTTAACAAAAGATACCTTTTTTTGGAAATACATACACATTATACATATAATTATCCCGACCAATAAAAACAGACATGTTTATGTACACAGATGTTTGTACTGCTCGGGGATTGAACCCGGAACCCTTGGTGTAGTAGCTAATATCTCAACCATTGCACTCCATTATTATTATTGATTCTCGATTATTCACAGTCAACTTCCAACAGTGATCATTCGCAAGAACTCCATCAACCTTAAAAAAAGCGGTTTTTCTTGTATTTCCATGACAACAATTTCAAAATTCAACTCCGCCAATAGCTAAGAGCCCATTAACTACAAATAGACATCGTTATTAGCTCCGTAAGAAACACCCTCCACCGAACAAAATAATTAGAGGCCTCATTAAGTCATCAAGTTGAGCTTCAGCGAACATTTTTCATAAAAAGCTTAAGACCGTCGTAATACGAACAGAGGCGCAGGTGCCTCAGTGGGGTTTTAGAGAAATGAGCTCGACTCTGATATAATGGCCGACACTATTACATGATCGGCATATTTCAAAAGTTGCTCGGTCAGCGCCACTTGGCTACAAGTTTTGTTATGGAACCGCTAAACGTAATTTGTTGCAGGAATTAGGATAATAGTTTCTATATAAATGGTATGTACACTTTAATGGCTCTATGTTTAAAGTAGTATACAGACAGCTTAAATATTATATCGACCACTAGATAATTACTATAGTCATTACATTCAATGCAGGACTCCCCTTACAACTCACTGATTCGTTTCGGATAGCAACCGATTTTAAATGAATTTGTTAGCAATCTGGCTTCCTGGTAGAAGAAATCACATCATAATTGTAAATACATGAGATACAAATATACATTTGAAAGATTGAAAAACTTTTACTTATGGTGATGGAAAACATCGTGTGGAAACCTGCGCGCACGCCTGCGAAGAGATTCAAGGGTTGTTCATGAAATCGGCCAATCCGCCCTGGGCTTGCATGGATGACTAAGGCCTATACACCCTCCACGGGAAGGCTCGTGCCCCTCGGTGGGGACGTTTAATGATGATGAGTAATTTTACTGCCTTTCTAACGTTTCAGCCCAAAGCGATTTTTGTTATGGTAGGAGAAATAAATTAGAATGAGGCGGACGTCACGGTCTTCCTTATGTGCCCTTACATTAAGTTTACCACTAAGGGATTAAAGGCAGCTACCCACCACGCAGGACCAGTGTTTGATGGTGAACGTTCAGAGCCTCATCCACTTTTAGTGGGATGAAAGATATGTGGTTAGTTTAACTTGGGTCCAAAATGGCTAGAGAGGCAGGTTTATCTGCTGGAATTCCTTACAGAACTAACAGAATGGCTTAATAATCCTCCTTACAGAATATCCTTATATTAATTATACTTAATTGTAAAAGAAAGAACAAGCATTAGAATTTGTATTTTATTTTAACAAGTAACTACAATGACATGAAAATAACGGAGAACTATAAATTAATTATCCGTCTGTCGTTTATAAAGGTACCTATTATAAATTAAATGGGGTCCAGACTTATTTAAAAACGGTGCCCTTGTCATGAGGCTCCTGGTATTTAAGTATAAACTATCGTTTGTATTCAAATTCAAACTTCTTTTAAGTTTTAACCACTAAAGCCTATTCAATGTTTGTTTGTCCTTCTCTATAATAAAGGTATCTTTTATGTGTTATAATTTTCCTCACTTCATCTGGTTATACAACATTTAGAGATAAGGATATGAAGACATCGGGTTGTAATCTACCACGCCCAGTGTTAATGACAAACATCCTTTCAAACAACCATCAGAAGATAATAGGCTATTACGACTTAACGCGCCTTTAGAAGTACAGAATGACTCGAGCAATGTTTTTCGGTCAAACATCCGATGACAGACCATTTCCTAGTTGCTTAACGCTAGGAATCCAGACACAGAAGAGAATATTGTTTCTTTATGTTACAAAGTGTACAGCACGGTCACAACGCTCAACTGATGTTAAGTGATACGCCTGCCCATGTCAAAGCGGCATTGATTGAGTCTAACAACCGATAAACAGTTAGTATTCTCCATCAATGCCGCACTGCATCCGACACGTGAGACAACAGATGTTAGGTCTCTTTTACCAGGTAATTTGACTAGCTGCATTGCCCTCATGCCGAAACATAAAAACAATTCTATTTCACGAGACGATTCTGCGGTGTGGCCTACCTAGACGGCTTAGTACCGAGTCTAGCTTTTTTGGTGCCTTTAAGTGTAATGGCCTTTGAAGGGTTAACTCAAATTATTTTCACTTCAACACCGTTAAGCTCTCAACAATACAAATAACCCATATAAAATGAAGTATCGTTGTAAAACGAATTCAACCGTGCAGGATTGATCACGCGCGACGGATTGGTTCGATGGAATCTAATCGAACGTGATGGAAATTGATTAATAGTGTTCCAGCAGAAGGTTGTTCGTTTTCTGTGTCAATATGCATAGAACATAATCGCATCTGTATTTCATCCGCGCAAATGTTATTTCGGGAGAATTAGATTTACATGGATACGTAATACGGATGGATATTGGTTCGTGGATGAAATATATTGATTATTATCCGTGATTGGTTTGCTTCACATTGAATTTGTTTTGAAATCCTATGATTAAGAATTAAAGGTGGCTGTGGTGGATTGGTTGGTCAAGAAATAATTTATTTGTTATCACTTTAAGTTCATTAGACGCTAAATACATAAATTAATTATTAAAATTAAACGAAAACATCTATTAAACTTGAAAAGACGTATTAGACGTTGCAAGTTACACAATAATTATTAAAAACAAAATATGGTCATCGTAAATGGGAATTATTTTAAATGTTTACATTCTTTATTTTTAATTCACAAAGTAAGTGTTGTTTAATGTGAATCATGTGTTTGACTAATATGCTGAAATATGTTGAAATAACGCACTCCTTAGAATTCTAACAATGCATTGCACCTCGACATTCAAACTCCGTATGCACCAAACTAACGAACTTAATCACGACGACGAATCATGTATTTCCAATGTGATTAAATGTAACTCAATTACTCTGTGCGGCACTGGCTGGAGCCAAACGTCTAACCGTTCTCATTAGCAGAAACAATCCACTGGAAACTCTGAGGATGTTTAGATACCGTTTCAGGTATATGTTCAGCTCTTCCTCTAGACACGTGGTAGTGTCAAGGCAAGTTCAAGTAACAGAACTTACGAGCACTGAGCAGCTAACCAAGTCAGAGTTTATAGATCTATATATTAGTTAAGAGGAAAACTGATATTGTTAGTGCTTAAAACTTAATTTCAGTATCCCTCGTAGCTATGTTATGTGGGAAGGCCTGTGCCCTGCCGTGGGCCGTTATAAGCTGATGATGATGAAGTCACGACTATCAATTGAATTTCGCACCCATTCGGTTTTCACCTCTTTAGTCGTTAAAGTCAACAACCAAGACATATATCATAGTGTTGAAATTGGCCCTGAACATTTTTTTTAATTTTGATAGGATAAAGTATTAAATACTTAAGTTAATTTTGTCATACTGTAACGATGGATGGTAATCGTCCACAATGACCAATCTAACGAACGTGAAAATAAAAGGTAACTTCATTATTATAGCATATCTATCAAATACACACAAATTTTCAGTAAGACCTGAAGGATCAACCTTTTGAAAACAGTATTTCAATGAAATATGTTACATAATTACGGTAGAAACTCAGTATACTCGTACTTCATATTTAATTTCTGTTGACGTAGACTAAAGACGTAGCTCATGATATCTTATAACTAAGGAACAACAAGAGTGTCGTGGAATTATTAACATACATTTTTAACGTAAGCATTTACGGGACTCAGATGAAATTGCTTCTGGGAAATCATGTTTTTAATTAAGACTTTTGTAGTCGCAAAACGACAAGAAAAATACCGAGAATGTTTACCGCGTCATATTATTCTAGACGCTTAATTTAACTGGTAACAAATAGTCACAATGATACCCAGTTTATATAGTTCAATTCCTATTCGTTTGTTCCTCTACAACTATATGTGTAACTAACAAGAAGAATTTTCAAAATCATAATTTCTTTTATTTATTTATTTATTCGTACCTAGCATGACACTTTGGTTGGCATGGTTTCTCGTCGAATCCAATTAGGATGGGCAGCGTTCGGGAAGTTAAGGAAGATCTTTTCGTCCAAAATACCTCAGTGTCTCAAGACGAAGGTCTTTGACCAGTGTGTGTTGCCAGTTATGACATACGGAAGCAAAACGTGGTCGCTCACTAAGGGCCTCTTGAATAGACTCAAGGTTGCTCAGCGTGCTATGGAGAGGGCTATGTTGTCTCCCTACGCGATAAAATCCGAAATGATGATATCCGTAGGAGAACTAGGATGACCGACATAGCCCAGAGGATTAGCAAGTTGAAGTGGCAGTGGGCAGGGCACATAGTGCGTAGAACCGATGGCTGATGGGGCGGAAAGGTTCTCGAGTGGCGTCCACGTAACGGAAAGCGAAGCGTAGGCCGACCCCCAACCAGATGGACGGATGCTCTGGTTAAGATGGCGGGTAGCAGATGGATGTCAACTGCAAGGGATCGGTCCGCGTGGAAATCATTAGGGGAGGCTTCGTTCAGCAGTGGACATAATTAGGCTGTAATGATGATGATGATGATGATGACACTTTAAGTAATTAATTAATTTTGTGTGGATTAATTTAATAAAACGGAAGTAAATTATGATCAGGTCACGGAGATACCCTATTTTGCTATCCAAGTTAACATGCAGGAATTCGAATGATTTTAATTATTTCCTGATTACCTGAGTGTTTATAGACTTTTAGAGATGTATATATTGGTAAAAAATAAAACTTGAGGAAGTTAGCTTTTCCTACAAATAAAATGAATATGGGATTTCTGATTCATCCCGATGCTAAGTTCTAGATCTTGTCAATTGTTCATGAGATCAACTACAAGTAAAAATATTAGTACAATGCATAGGAAAAACTGTCAAGCCCTTTCCATTGGGGTTGACAAAGATTAGGTTCGACTATTTTTCTACATCTTGAGACTCGTCGTTTTCTTTTTCAAATTAATTAATATTTTCCCACCCCTATCCTCGGGTACTTCTAACCTTTTGAATTCTTTAAGGACAACATTTCTATTCAGTAATCAGCTATTTTGAACTGCATCAATGTTTTGTGTTCAGATATAGAATTGATGTAGATCGCAAGTCAACGCCTCAATTTCTTACAAAATGGAAAAGCATAGATCTCAATTCGCCACTATCGATTTTCGATTACCCGTTCGCCTTATCTTGAGTAGTTGAGATAATTGCATCGATAACTTAATCGCCACGTTAATCGAGCATAAGAAGGTGACTAAGCCTATCGGGGTGTTCAATTAGCGTATACGTGAAGAAAACGTCATCTTTGTACATCAATCACGCGCACACCAGAAGTGTCGCATTTTGGACGACAGTGCTAGCTAGGGTTGGCAGATTCGTACGATGTTGTATTGTTCAGGCCAATGTCAAAAATCATGTACTATCAATGTCAATTTTCCTCCTCTTTGCGCTTGATATCCCAGTCCTCCGCTAGAACGATAAGTTTTCCATGGGAATTGATAGCGTACCAGCAATTCCTGAAAACTTTTTCATTTCTTGTCCATTTTGTTTCCATATTTCTTCAAAATGAATCCAGGTCTAGTCGGAAAAGTGTTGCTTTTGAAATCGCAAGAGAACTTTATATATCATATAAGACAATATTGAACATTTTGATACCTGCTTTATATGTATAAAACGAGCTTTACCAGAGATTTTTGTACGAAATTTGCATGATTTACTCAGTAGCAAGCATGAATATAAAAAAATGTGAGAAGAGCACGGANCTGCGTCAAATCTTCACGGGCGTATTAAAGAAATATAAACGCAATGTTTATAAATACGAAGGAAATATATGGAAAAATAACTTTGACTAATGAAAGAATGATATGTGCAATATTAGACTGTGCATCATTCACTGGAAATTTTTTGATGAGTCGTTGAACTTATCCTCAACTAACAAAAATACGGATCATATGAATACCTTTCCAGAACCATCTTTATTTCTGTCATTTTTCTTTGACATAATTCTGTTTTCTTTTTCTTGTGTTTTATGTATTGCGTATTTGTATGGTCTATAAATGTTTTTCTGTCCATTTCTTCAAAATAAATGGATTTACAAATTCAATATTTTCAAGAGTGCGTCCGGATGAAGCAGATGATTGGCAAAATTTTCTGGCTGAATAACAATTCTTTTTCTTTTAGCCAATATGCTGCCAAATCTGTGGTCTCCCGCTGTCAAGATAGATGCAAAAGCAATATGGGGATTCTTATATACGCATCGTCTGTGCTTAACATCAGGCAAGGCGAACCTATAATCGTAAAAAAATAAAAAGAAATAATTTAAGTAGACATTTACACGGCTCCACCTAGCTTCGAAAATATAAATGTTTTTCTGTCCCTTTCTTCAAAATAAATGGATTACAAATTCAATATTTTCAAGAGTGCGTCTGGATGAAGATGACTGGCAACATTTTCTGGCTGAATAACAATTCTTTTTCTTTTAGCCAATATGCTGCCAACTCTGTGGTCTCCCGCTGTGAAGATAAGATGCAAAAGCAATATGGGGATTTTTTAATCAAGAGTGAATAGGTTCTTATCTAGGTGAGCGTACTCCATCCTAGGCGCATCGTCTGTGCTTAACATCAGGCAAGGTGGCGTCAAACTGGAACCTATAATTCACAAAAAATAATAATAATAAGAAATCATTTAAGTAGACATTTTCACGGCTCCACCTAGCTTCGAATTAAGCTCGACGCTTGTACTATGGTGCTAAACAAGGAATTTATACATTTGTAAACTTTACATTTGTAGATACAAACAACTAAAAACCTTAAAAATTAAATATTATAACTAAAATAAAAAAATAGAAGATACATATATTTAATACATAGTGAATTCCATTAGGGAAATCATTAGGGGAGGCCTTCGTTCAGCAGTGGACATAATTGGGCTGTAATGATGATGATGATGATGATGAATTCCATACCATATTCATGCACACTAATGTTTGTATTGCACGAGGATATAATTCGGAGCCCTAGATGTCGCAGACTTCTCCACTATTCAACCATATGGGTCGTGAATTGTCGATGACTATTATTCAACATATTTAATTTTTAAATTAAAAAATAGGCGCATTTCAACTGGGAAAGGAAGGAGGAAAGGCACAATTGCTTAAGCAATTATAGTGAAAATTGTTTCTTGCATAGAATTAGCTAGATTTGAAAATTATACATTTCAATTAATGTAGCGGTGCTAAACAAAACATAACAGAAACATGGAGTTTCAACTCCAGACTTATAATTTAAGCAACTGAATCTTAAAGGATTAACTCACGTGTTTAACGATTAGAGTTCTTGTGGATATACGAATGGCAGAAGAATTAGAATTTTATTTTGTATTGGCGATAATTTTTAGTTTAGGAAAATGTTTGCTTTCATTTAATCGGGACTACCTTAATAAAAAAATATCATTATCAAAAAGATGATGCAATGAGTTATTTTTGGGTGCTTTTAGAACAATATACGAAAGTGTGTTGATATATATGAAGTAGGAGTATGTTTGATTATGGGTCGAGTAAAATTTTTGGCCAATCAAGTTACGTTGGAAAAAAAGCGTTCTGTCGTTTCCAACGACTCATTATTGAGTTGTGCATGCCGTGGCAGCCTTTAACTAAGGCAGCACTACAGACATGTTTTATAGATTTAAGTTTATAATTTTATGGTGTTTGTTTTGTTAGCTGTCCTAAATAAATTAGGAAGCGTTGACCTGTTAAAAATATATTTGAAAATATCAATGTTGCAAAAAAAAACATTTTTTGGTTCCACCTGCAGGGTTCTTAAGCATAGAGTGAGTTCCACTATGCGGTCTCCCCAATGAAGAAGCTTTGTAAACTCAGTCCCCAGGACTCTAGACTACGTAGGACCTAGATCTCGTATCTCAAACAATAGTAGTTAAACCATTCTGAGTGTGTGGCAGGGGAGAAAGTTTGAAACACGTCTGCCATTTTAATTACATTTAAAATGAAAGTTAAAATAATGCAGGCACACGCTTTGCTTTGTTTTTTGGAGTTAAGTTAGATTAAGTTTTAACAGTAATTGTAATATGTTTTTATTACAAATGGTAACAAACATTTTTAATTACTGAATAATGATTAAAGCATTGTACTTTATAAGAGTCAACGAAACGTCGGGAAAATAATATAATATAAACAATTAGGTATTGTTTTGCTTATTAGTATTGATCTAGCTCAAATATCGTAGGATTTTTTTATTTATCCTAGAGGGTACACTTTACGAGTTTCATCATCAGCTCATTAAACGTCCCCACCGAGGGGCACGAGCCTACCCGTATAGGGTGATTAGGCCTTAGTTCCATGCGGGCCCAGTGCGGATTGGACGACTTCACACACAACCTTCGAATCTCTTCGCAGGCGTGCATGAAGGTTTCCTCACGATGTTTTCCTTCACCGTAAGAGCGTCGGATAACGTACATATATTTTTCGAAAATTCGAAAATACATTGGTACGTCTCGGGATTTGAACCTCAGCCCTCCCGGTAGGAAGGGGACAGTCCACACCACTGAGCCACCGACGCTTTACGAGTTTATCCTAGAAGAACTAGCCAAACAAAAGGTAATTGAGGTATAAATTAATACTAACTAAAATGAATTCATGAAACCTAATACAAGTTTCTTGAGAATTTGAATCTTTCACTCTTTCTCCTACCAATCTAAGTTCAAGAAACCACTCCTTTCACGTAGGCCTTCTCACGTAGCATAGCTATGGGAAGACTGTGCCGTAACCTACAACGTTGTCTAAATGCCGAATGGTAGTGGCTAAATATCTTAACCTTCGAAGAAAAGAGAGACTTGAACTATTTTTTCCACATTCCAGTCAGGGCCGTCTTTAGCTCATGTGGCGCCTGTGTGCAAACATTACCTAGCACCCCCTAGCAAGTGCGCGGACCTTCGAAGGAACTTATCCAGCAGAGGACTGCGATAGGTTGAATAGGTGGATACGGAAATCAAAAATCTTTAATAATGCGAGCGGCGCTCGGTGCCCCTAGGTACGCGGCCACCTAAGGGAAACACGACCCTGATTCCGATGATGGAACATTGCGTGAGTTGCTGGAGTTGACCTATCGTCTACCAAACGAACTGGCCACGTCATCACACCTTAGAAGCAGTGCTGATTCAGAAACCTTGTGAAAATCATGGACCATTAGGTATGTGTCGCATGGCAATACAAATATACTGGAAGCTGTAAATAATAAAAATAAATATCTACTGACATTCACACAGCGCCATCTAGCCCAAAGTTAAGCGTTAAGCCTGTATGATGGGTACTAAACAACGGATAAACATACATATATATTTTTTTGGAAATACATACATATTATACATAGAAAACACCCAGACCATTACAAACAGACATGTTCATGCACACAAATGTTTGTACTGCCCGGGGATCGAACCCGGAACCCTTGTTGCGGCCGACCTTTCAACCGCAATACCAAATGGGTCGTCAAATTTTAAATCATATTAATTTTTGGTTCAACACATATTTATTGTAAAGTTGTGTTTACCTCAAGTTTATGTAAACTGGTTACTTATATGTGGAGATTAGTTATTAGTATTGTACATAAGAGTACTTATCATTTAAAATAAAGTATCTATTAAAACTGTATATATTCCAAAAATAATATATATAAACTCTAGGGCATCCAGCAGTAAACTTAGGCAGAAGAAAGACAACGCGTTTTTATCGTTTATTCGAATTTTGTCCCTTTTAAACCACTTTGTTATGCTCATATTTGTTCAGGCGATGCCATACCATGTAAGTAGGTATTACGAAGGTCATACCCTCATCATATACCCAAGACTAGGGTTCGTCCTAAAAAGCTGTTAGTATATTGTTACTACTAATAAAGTTGTTCCAGACAATGTAAGCAGAGTTGCCACCCGTCAGATAATGCCGGGACAGTTCCGATTTAGAAGGTTTTATTCCGGGTCCCGACTGCCTATCGATTTTGTTCCGATTTTTGACAATATGCAAATGACATAATAAACAAGAAACTTGATTTAGAAATTTTCAAACTGGCTCATAGCAAAAAGGAAAACGTATGGAAAATTAATCATTTTAATGACTATTAGATTTGTATCGTCATCATCATCATTACAACTAGAAAGTCCACTGCTGAACTAAGGCCTCCCCTAATGTTTTCCACGCGGGCCGATCCCTTGCAGTTAACTTCCATCTGCTACCCGCCTCCTTAACCAGGTCATCAGTCCTTCTAGTTGGTTTGTGTGATAAATACAAAATAAACTTTCATTTCCTTAGATTGTGTCACAATATGCGTCATTGGTCTTAACTTGGAACGTCACTGATGGATGCCCGATGATTCCGATTTTTTTTCTCCTAAAGGTGGCAACCCTGAATTAAGTGTTTGATTTAGACAATGAACATCTGAGGCTCGGTGTGCACGTTTTTGCGAAACCTCTCGTGCAAACATTGTTAAGATCATGGTCAAAAGGGTAAAGGTGCTTCGGTTACACCAATTCTGACACGTGAGTTATGAAAATACATGAGACGACTATGAAAACGTGTTATCATAGATTTCTGAAATATTAATTATTAAATTATAAATAAAATACATTAATGGAAACACGTCTTATAAAGGATATCAGGAAATATTTCTGATGTTAACTGATTATAAAGTTTAACCCATTGAACGCCGGGGATCCAGACACAATAAAAAATCTATTGTCTGGCGCCTTAAGGCGTCATTGGCGGTCAAAGGGTTAAGCGTGCGTGACACTCTAATTTATAAGACATTAATAAAATTGGGTTTTTGGCACATACATCATTTGGCAAAACAACATTCTTAAAAATGTTTGTCTGTCTGTCTGCTTGTTCCAGGTAATCTCTGAAACGGTTGAACCGATTTGGACCGAACTTTTTTTGACAGGTAGTTGATGTAATAAAGAAAAACATAGGCTACTATTACTTTTTATTATTTTTATAGTATTGAAGATTATATAAATGATAAAAACTCATGGACATGTTGATTTCCACGCCTAATAGTACTTTTGTAGATTATTATATTTTTACCAATACATAATACGATAAAAAATTGAAAATATAATTTGCTTTATATAATTATTTTGATTACAAATGAATCTGTATTCAACACAATTTTTTTGAAAAGAGTAACTACTGAGTTTCTTGCTGGTTTCTTCTCAGTGGAAAACTACTTCCCGAACCAGTGGTAGCTTCATTTGACATTCATAAGTGTTCTATAAGGACCTAAACTGAATAAACACTTTTCATTTTTATTTTCATTAAAAAAAAATAAGCAATTGTTTTTGGGCGGTGGCCGCGTGTCGCTAGACCTAACAATTCAATTTCACGTGTAGGTTATGTTACTGCGGAAGAATACTATCAACCAAAATTTACTGAATTGCCACCCACATTATATTCCAGAATAATGTGACAAATATGTAAAAAGAATTACCCGAACACGTGGCACTTCGTTCTATACATTCCTTATCCTCAGCAACAGCCCATAGATATAATCTCCATCACAGCCCCAAGACTTCGCGGCGCAATATGGCTGAAAGTAATCTTGCAGAAAGGCCTCGAGCAGCCTTCGACATATATTTACCTTGGGGCCATACAAACCGCGTTTTTACGAAGAAGGTTACATGAAGAAATATTAAATTCAAATGATATTATTTTATTGCCCTAATTCTACAAATTTGTTAATAGGATTGTAAGAGCGTCGGTGGCTCAATGGTGTGGACTTTTGCCTTTTGATCGGGAGGGGCAGGTTCAAATTCCGCCACGTGCCAATGTGTTTTCTAATTTATATGTACGTTATCCGATGCTCTTACGGTAAAGGAAAACAAAGTAAGGATACCTGCGTATGCATGTAGAGAGATTCAAAGGTTGTGCGTGAAGTCGGCTAATCCGCACTAGGCCCGCGAGGATGACTAAGGCATTATTATCCTTTACGGGTAGGCTAATGCCCTTAGATAGGAACATTTATAAGTTGATGATTATGATGATTTAACTTTAAACTAAGGGTTATACACCCGTTACGGGTAGGCTCGTGCCCCTTGGTAGGGACGTTGAATGAGCTGATGATGATAACATCAAGCAAGGCGGCGATAAACGCGAACCTATAGTTGTGAAAAAAAAATGATTCACTTTCCTTTCTGGTGACAATAAGGAAGTGAAATGCAAAGAAAAAGCTTACTTCGTGGCCCCACACCCAGGTGTTCACGTAAGGCTCCGCCATTCTACACGCTTTCGGCTAATTTGAAGTCGCATTCTTATTACATGTAACATTTTGTGAGCGTTGATGACGACCTTTAAAGGTCTTCTATCAATTACTGTTAGTACTGCGACGCTGTATTCATGTTCTTAAGAAACTGATAAAATGGTGTTAGTATTTCGTCAAGTAGGTGTGTTGTTTATCATTATCACTGTGGCATATACACATTTTACAGGTTGAGACGTCGGCTGCAACACCAAATGTTCCGGGTTCGATCCCCGTGCAGTACAAACATTTGTGTGCATAGACATGTCTGTTTGTATTGGTCTGGGTGTTTTCTAAGTATAATATGTATGTAGTCACAAAAAAAATAAGTATGTTTATCAGTTAATTAGTAGCCTTAACACAGGCTTCACACTTCACTTAGGGCTAGATCGCGCTGTCTGAATATCAGTGAATATTTAGTAACTATTTATTTATAAAACTACTTAATGAGCCTAAAAGATCAAAAATATCGCAAAGGATCCAAATACATCCGACACAGACGTCAAAAAGCAAAAAATGAATCCAATCCAGATGAATTCTGAAACGGGTGCAGGGCGGTCTGGAAACGCTTCCGTCATTAAAACAAAGTCTAGACGGCAATAAAATGGCATAACTGAATCCGTCGTAAATGGATTAGCTGTATAATAATTGGCTGGGTTTAAATCTCACTACCTTTGATGGACCATGAGCGTCGTTGGCTCATTGCTGTAGACTGCTTTCCGATCTGGAGATTGCAGTTCAAATGCCGCTACGTACCAATGTGTTTTTGATCTTTTAATTTTTATTGAACGTGAATATTCAACAAGAATCAAGAAATATATATATTTTTTAATTTGTCGTAAATGGTTTGTTATTATTGAAGAAATAAATGTTACGTTATGGTTTCGTAAAACTTAACGATTCGCTCCAAATTGGAACGAAGTAATTTCAGTTTCAGTTTTAAGTAAAATTAACAAGATTTCATATAACCTCCTAATTGATGTTTCGACGGCAAACTGTTTTAATATGTTTTAATGAAACATTCAAGTCACTGGCTTTATTTATAAGCACCATTTAAACTTTATTCGAATATATTACTAGTTATGTCACGCGGTTTTACCCGTGGCATGAAATATTCTCCCGCAGTAAAAGATAACCTAAAATCGCTTAGTTAAAGTGCGCAGTGTGCAACAATATACCTTTATTTACCTAAAATAAAAAGTTTATTCTGAAATGAAAGTAGTCTAAGTTTTTCCGTATAATATCAGCCACCTGGCAATAAAAGTCCCGTCAAAATTATCAGTTCTGCCGTTTCAGACATTACCCGAAACAAACAGACAGACAAACAGACGAAAATTTAAAAATGTATTTTGACGTAATTGCTCCAAGTCGAATATATGTAGTAAAATATTATATCAATATAACAAACACTTATTTTATTTATATGTATAGATATCAGTCTTAAATCATTGAGAGATTACATTTTATTATTCAATGCTATAAGAGTAAAAATATAAGCGGTACTTAAGAGTCATTGAAAATATCTTGACGACCTATTTAGTGTAATGGTTGAGACGTCGGCTACTACTAACAGTGCTTTTGCTTATTTCAAGTTATTTATTTACTGCATAAGATCATTTGACTTTTAACGAAAATTTCTATTGCCATCAATCGTCCAGTCGCACTTTGTTTTCTTTAAGACAATATTCTGAGCCAATACTTTGTCTCACTGAGAAGGTTATTATTAATTCTGTAAAAACATAGCTTTGACTCTATGCTAGGTAAATTTAATACGACTTTCATTCATCATGATCAGCTCATTAAACGTCCCCAACCGAGGAACACGAGCCTTTCCCTATAGGGTATTTTGGTCTTAGTCGTCCACGCGGGCCTGCGGATTGGAAGACTTAACGCACAACGTTTGAATCTCTTCGCAGGCGTGCGCAGGTTTCCTCACAATGTACCTACACCGTGAGAGCGTCGGATAACGTAATACATATAATTTCGAAAATTCGAAATCACAGTGGTATGTGGCGGGATTTGAACCTCAGACCTTCCGGTAGGAGGGCAACAGTCCACACCATTAAGCCACCGACGCTCTATATACATCAAGAGTAGTTACAACAAATTGCATAATCTCTTACTTATATCAGTCCAAAATGTTAACAACTTACATAATTCAGTAAGCAAATTAGCAACCTTTAAATACCTTTATCGGAATCAAACGTTTAAGCTCACTCAGTCTTATCAGAGCAATGAATAAAGCCAAAAGCTCGAGGGAAATGTGTCGAAATCACGACTTACGAAAAGTGCCGTGTGACTTTAAAAAGCGTTTGACCTTAAACGTATATAATAGAGTAAAACAGAAGGGAACTTCGATACCTTTCCAGAGCCATAGGATCTATGATACAAAAAACGCAATACTTTAACTATGTATTTTCAATAAATGCACCTTTTAGCAAGCTTAACATCTATTTGGTAAGATCAACTGTGTCTGCTAGGATGGCAGCTTTTAATGAACTTCTTAACTAAATACTTTGAAAATCTCAAGTTTCATGCCGGCACTTCTCGAAGGTTTTACTTTTTTCGTACCGGTTGGTAGAGTCATAAAAAAAACAACGATTAAAAGTATCTGTAAAATAGTTATTTGAATAAAGATATTTTGAGGTTAAGTTTATGGTTTGGACGAATCGATTTGGCACGAAGTAAAATGTGACTTGGCGTTTCTGTATTTCATTGCTCTACGGCTTATTCAATATAGCGACCAATATGTCACAGGCATGCGCTTTATTGTCTGTTATGAGGGAACTGGTTGTGGCAATCAAAACCACACGATGAATGGGACACTAACCAAAATTATGGTTGCCACATTGTATAATAAGCTAAGAATGCTTTCCCACGTGATATAATGAAGCTTTCTATTGACAAATTTCATAGATTATTATCACTCGATAGCACGGTGGCCGATCGGTTACTGCGCTGTCAATGCATAATATTTATGACTAGCTGTGCCGCGTCTTGGTCTGCGCAGGTTTAGCATTTGAATAGCTTATAGGCCACGCTAGCTTAGAAAAGAACTTACTCGTAGTAATAAGAGCGTCGGTGACCCATTGGTGTGAACTGTTGCCTTCTGATCTGAAAGGGTGCTGGTTCAAATTCCGCCACGTATCAATGTATTTTTGAATTTTCGAAATTAGTCGTTTATCCGACGCTCTTACGGTGATGAAAAACATTACGAGGAAACCTGCGTACGCCTGCAAATTGATTCAAAGGTTATGCGTGACAATGACTTATCCTCCCGTCCTTCATTTCATAAAAATTACGCTAGGTAATTTATACTAATTACATCATCATCGTAACATTTCATTGATTTTTATCCCGATCCACAACCTTAAATTCCGATTTTTGTATCTATGTGCGATTCAAAACAAATCGAACCTCATCACCATAACCATGCTGTGTGAGTCCCATGGAATATTTCATTAAATTTTTTCATCTGAATTCATCAAACGTCCATCTATTCGAGTCCCAAAATTAGTTTCTGTCTCGGGATTGTATGCAAATGGAATTCCTTTTGTTTAGCTCTTGTGACGTCAGCACTAACTTAATTAGGAGTTGAGAACTTGTCTATTAAAACTAGAGCCACTTAACCGGTTTATGGCTGTTTGATGTCACTTTTATGTTAATGGAAGAACTTAAATTTTAGGAGCATAGGTGCAGAAAATATAATTCGTTTTCTGCATTAAAACATTTAATTAAAAATAATAATAAATTTACATAACAGTCAGTGTAAAAAGAAAATAATATTTGTGCGCAAAAGGAACGTTTTAACATTCGATAAAAATTATAATAATCAGCCTATCTCGTCCTACTGCAGGGATAGGCTTTCTTACACAGCATGGCTATTGGGAGTTTGGACCGTAACCCAGATAATGGGCCCAATGCGAATTAATGGGTGTTAACTACTATATTTACTTGAAAAATTATCAGCTCATTAAACGTCCCCACCGAGGGGCACGAGCCTCCCGTAAAGGGTAGGCCTTAGTCGTCCACGCGGGTCCAGTGCGGATTAGACGATTTCACTCACAACCTTTGAACCTCTTCGCAGGCATGCGCAGGTTTCCTCGCAATGTCTTCCTTCACCGTAAGAGCGTCGGGTAAACACACATAATAATTTGAAAAATCGAAAAGATAGGTTCGGGGCATGATTTGAACCAGCACCCTCGAGATAGGAAGGTAACAGTCCACACCAATGAGCCACTGACGCTCAGTGTTATTACGAAGACCCAAATCTCCCTTTTGCAGTCTGGAACTGAAAGCACAACTTTTAGGGCGGGAGAAATAAAAACATGGATATCCATACGTAAATGTCTCTCAGGTATATAGTCGTATATGCAGATAGGCTGGCAAGGTCATTTGCCTGCAGTTCCCAGTGCATTCCAGCCTCCGGCTGCCCGAGGATAGCATGATTAATACACAGCAATTAAAACGAACAGCTAAGAATATGTGCAGCGCAAATGCATCTATAAGAACTGGTTTCAGTAAGTTATCGAATGTCTTAACATCGATTCGGGGGTTTTTCTTTTATCATGTTCGAAATTTATTTGTTTATAAGTTACAAGAAATAATGAACAGATTTTGACTGAGTAGTCATTAGATCTATTTTTATAATCTGCAAACGACTTTTCCATACATTTGTTTGGCAGAATTACGTTATAATATTTTTGTCAACTGACCTAGTTTTTGCACCTTACAGCATCTCCAATAATAACTGATATTATATCACGCTAACCGATCATAACGGCATGGGTTGGAGCAATAATAATTGGCAGGGTAAAAATAAGTTATTAATAATATGACTTATTTCTTGCTTTTAACCAATAAAAACCTGTTCTGAGTTTAAAAGGAGTCTTATTTGCTAGAGATCCAAACCCCTCAGCGACGAAAAAAGCGTATTTTAATATGTTTGTTAGTAAGTGTGTCTACATTGTCACTTAAAATTATTAAATTCGCAAAATCGTACAATTAACTAATTTTACATGCTATCCAGCTATTGAATTTCAAAATAATTTATAAAAGTTGTAAGCACATGTCCCAGGATACCTACACGGTTAATTCTTACAGTGTGCTAAAAACAAAATGGCCCCACCGAACAGTAAGTACCTACGTTTGCGGACGTGAAATCGCCTCCGGGTATAGAATGTGAGCCGCGGATTTGCATACACCATCATGATAGTCTTATTTAAGCGCAGCCTGCGTGCACTTGACTACTAATACGCCTTAGGACATACAAACTCACAAACGTACTGCTGCGACTATTGCTAACCGAGACCATATCGTTTCCACCCTTAAAACTACTAGTCGTAAAGTCCACAATACTAAAACCTGCACGACATTTGAAATATGGTTGCGTATTGTATACTATTATGAATTTTGTATTTAAGTATGTTTTTGCTATACCAATCTAGCCTTTAGGGTTTGGTGATAGGATGGAACTCTTATTTCTATGGTAAAACGTAAGAATGTAATGCGATATGGTGAGAATGATCACATTAACATTTTAGTGAAGGCCGACAAGGAATTACTTAGTTTCAAGATTGATATCTTAAAGTGTTCACGCGGATTCTTGATCAGCTATGAGACCATTTCAGAGTTCGCTCATTTAAATATTTACACATTCTGAACTACCCATTGTTGGTCTTGAAACTAAGATGCAATTATCTATTTACAAAATCAATGTATTACTTTTCCAAATTATAAATAGACACAAAATGTTTCACGTGACTTTGAAATACATATTTGAATTTTGTGTTCGGTTGTAATCGAAATGCAACTCTAACACTTAGGATTAAGGAACAGGCCAAACCACTGAAGCGCTTTTTTTTTCAAAGCATCAAAACTCATATTTTTAGTTTAGTATTTAAATCGTTTTTTATTATATTTTTGTATATTTCTTGACGTTCATAAGTGCTTTTTGTAAACCTTATTTGAAATAAATGTTTTTGAGTTTGACTTTCACTTTAAGATGGTTGGACAATATTGAAAGAACGAAATGGAACGAGCCTACTCGTATAGGGTGTTTAAGCCCTAGTCATCCACGCGGGCCCAGTGCAGGTTAGACGACTTCACGAAAAACCTTTAAATCTCTTCGCAGGCGTGCGCAGGTTTCCTCATGATGTTTTTCTTCACCGTAAGAGCGTCGGATAACGTACATGTAATCTCGAAAAATCGTAACACATTGGTACGTCGCTGGATTTCAACCTCAGCCCTCCCGATAAGAGGGCAACAGTCCACACCATTGAGCCACCGACGCGACGCTCTTTGTAACCATACTAATAAAAAGAATATTTTTAAATTTTCTGTCAATTTAGTCCGAACTATAGACACCGTTGCTCAAACTTCTTATCGGTAAAGGAATAAATGCATCAGTTTTGGATTTCCGTCGGAAAGAAAGTGCGCTAAGTATTAAACCTAGCTGCAAATCCGCTTAGCCAGGCATCTCTCGTCCGCGCCGCAATGCCCAGTCATTAAACACTAAATTCCTGCAAAAGAACAGTGACCATCAATGCGGAGATTATGAGACATTCAGTTCAATGAACTCCCTCTTGAACGGAGTCTTTTCTCACTTTAAAAATGGTTGAACGAACTATTTCAGTCAAATCCTATTTACTTGATTTCTGAAGGCTTAAGGCTAACAAGTGGCGGAAAAGACAGATCTTCATTTGCAGTGTGCAAAAAATAACAATAAACAAAATGCTTGGTTAATTTACGGGAAAAATATGCCACATTTGGATTTATTTGTGATAGTATTATTGAAATTTCATAATAATTCACAAAATATTATTTAATGTGAAACGTTTATAAATAATTGAATGTGCGATTCTTTATTGGTCGTTTTGTAGTTGGTCATTTATTGATCATAAATGAATCAGCAAAAAATATTGCTATTGTGGAGAGTACTTTATACCTCTTACAACGAAAATATTGAGTGTATATACAAAAGGTTTGCATAATATGTGACTCTTATTTGCGGAATGGTAAGAACAAATATTGATAAGATTAGCATACTTTTAAAAATAAATAAATAGAAGTCCTACACGTCCGGCAAATAATATCCATGGTGGCCCTACCAATCCCTCTAGCGGACCCTTTGAGTCGACCGCACGAATGCACTGAATACCTACCTCTAGACTCCTTAAAATGCTTTCGTTCCAAAGACTTAAGTAATAAAGTTTAAGTGAGGACGGATATTTGAGATTGCCGAGTTTTGAGTGTGCAACTGAGGATTGTTGTAGACGGGGCATGTCTCTTTGAGGCGACTGCATTTGCTTACTTGGCTACAGAATTGGAGCTTTGTGTTACTGTTTCGTATATTTATATTATTAAAGGCGATAGTACACTAGTTAAGGCATAGACAACTAGCTTGTGATATAAAATGGATAGGGTTTAAGTTTTCTTGTGTGAAAACTATATTTCGTTAATTTATTATTTTCACAAGTCAAAAAAGCATTAATAAAATAAACTAGGAACCAAGACAAATTTGTCAACTAGTAGTCAACTGCTTTCGTATTATTTTCGGATAGCAAATAGAAATAAACCTACAAAAATGCACATTTTGGTTGTTTTATGTGATTTCAATAATTTTAATTGTATTACTTTATCTATATTTCCTTTTATTTAATTTGCTCCTTACGAAAAATATTCCCAGTTTTATGTAAAAAAAAAGTACTTATACGGTCTCAACTCCACAATCAAATCCAATTATCTACTCTAATTAGAAACCCACACCTCCCTGCCAATAAAATCCCTCATTTCATTATGCATTAATAGATTTACAAAGCACAACGACACTTCACTTTCCCATGCGATGCGATATGCACATGCAAAATATCCTTAACATAAATAACGTCCCACTCAAGTCCTGCCAAGTGCATAACTTGGAGACAATGTGTCTGCCATCCTGAATGCTGTACTTGAGCTAATGAACGCGATGCAACGCTCTAGGTATCTCTAAAAAGTGTCTGAGTGTTGCATTTATAAACAATGTAATGAGATGCAATGATTTGTACTTTGTTTAGACTGAACGAAGTTCTTTTTTTTCAGTAGTTCTATTTGTAAATTCATATTGGTTTTAATGAAATATATGTGCAGATTGTAAAATAAAGGTAAAAGTGATTATAACCTCAAACAAATATGAAATATCTTATTTTAAGATGAGTGATCTTAAAATAGACGAAATTTACTGATAACTATCAGTAATTCCTTGTTGAAAAGGTGTTGCCAATAAATGTAAAAATCGTAATTTACTAAGTGGTAGACTCGATCCTTAGTCATCTAGGTAGGTACCACCGCAGTGCCAGATATCGTCCCCGTCAAATAAGAGTGATATGCACTTTTATGTTTCGTGATGCACTGTAGCTAGTTAAATTGCCGCGTATAAGAGACCTAGCATCTGTTGTCTCGGTTGTAGGGCGCAGTGCGGCATTGACGAAGAATAATAACTGTCTACCAGTTGTTGGTCACCTTCAATGCCGCTCTGTCATGGTTCCCACCCGTCTTGTACATTAACAATGTAAAAAAGTGGCTAAATACTTATTAAACAATAGATAAAATCCTTCAGCAAATGAAAAGGGTCTGTATAAAATAAATTAATGTTTTTGTTCATCTACTAATCACCTCTTTGTTGCATATTCGATAACCAGTACTTCGGAGTTTTGTCACGCATGGCCAAAGCACATGCATACATATCATCATCATCATATTATTAAACGTCCCCACCGAGGAGCACGAGCCTATCCGTATAGGGTGATAAGGCCTTGGTCGTCCACGCGGGCCCAGTGCGGATTGGACGACTTCACACACAACCTTCGAATCTCTTCGCAGGCGTGCATGAAGGTTTCCTCACGATGTTTTCCTTCACCGTAAGAGCGTCGGATAACGTACATATATTTTTCGAAAATTCGGAAACACATTGGTACGTGTCGGGATTTGAACCTCAGCCCTCCCGGTGGGAAGGCGACAGTCTACACCATTGAGCCACCGACGCTCCATATATGAACTTAATAAATGCAGTGGAGGTTCCTTGTGAGAGATTAACAGACATGTTCAGTTTATTGCATTGCGCCTGCAAACCCCGGTGGATACTTGCCAAACTGTCTTGACAATTGTGTTGGTGATTTTTCACTCGCGACGATGTTTCCATTAATTTAAACGTTCGCTTTAAAAGCTTAACTGCTTTGGGATGATTTATTGCTGTATTTTTGCAATAGCTTCAAGCAGCTTGACGATCTAAGATTGGAACCGAAAACGAATTAATGTTATGTAATTTTTACAACCTTTAAGCCGCCGCACTCGAATGTATCCAACAGACACCATTATGAATTTTATTGCATCTGGAATTCAAGCGGTAAAAAAAATAATATGAGGTGAATTACTCATTGAGAAGAAAGCCTATACGAACCTAAAATCAAAAGAATGGACTGTACAGCTAAATATAATATGTAGAAACAGTTCACAAGTCTGTTAAACATATAACGCTTGGATATTCAACTAGGAGTTTTAAAAACCCATTACCTTCTACGAGGTGCCGATAAGCAGTTAAATTCGCTCAGTAACTCGGCCCGGCCAAGAATACGGGTGCGGCGTTGCCAAACCGCATTTGCGGGGCATATGTTGCCAATTTTACTGTTTGTTGCTGAACATTGACGTTTATATGCGCAGATAATGTTCGATTGCATCCTATTGGTTGTTTCAAATTGAATTGTTATTGTTCCAATTTCACAGGATTTACTATCGTAATTAAATAGTATAGATCAGGTAAAGAGTTCATTAAAAACTCTTAGAAATTTACAAGTTTGACTTGATCAATAGTTCCATCAATAAAATTTGAAATTGAAGTGGAAGGCTTTTATTTTGTTATGAAAGTTTAAAAAAAGATGTGTTGTTACTTAGACATAATCTAGCGTGGGAACCTCAAATAGAAGAAGTAAAGCACAAAATATTTTCTTCGGCTGAATCTCTCAGGAGATAGCGTAACTTCCTCCAACTGCTATTAAAATTGCGTTTGCATAATATCTTCTCCTTCCACAACTTGACTATGCTGATTTGAGCAAATGTTCATACACATAAATAACATACAAATTACTCCATGAACCTCATAAAATAAATTACTCATAGTGCGGTAGGATTTTAGAATCCTACTGTACTATGAGTAATTTTGAATTGATTGTTGAGTTAGCTCAACACAACTATAACAGCTCCGTAACCCTGAAAACCGAGGTAATAATAACCACTGATTCTAATCAAGGCACAATTTTAATAACGTGCAAACCCTCACCATAGGTAATTGTTTATTACTTCCACGCTCCCTGATATTATTGTGAGCCGAGAGTTATGAATACAGCTCCTAAATCTGATAGGCCATTGAATGCGCTTACAAATGGTTCCTTATGCGATAACCTGTGCAATGAACTATTGAACAGTTTCATAGTTGCTCCTGACGAGGTTGATTTAACCGTGTTTGGTACTTAACCCTGTATTGAAAAACTAGTTGGTGCTTTTAATAAATAAATATCCATTGACATTCACACAGAGCCATCTAGCCCTAAGTTAAGCGTAAAGCCTGTATTATGGGTACTAAACAACGGATAAACATACTTATGTAATTTTTTAAAATAGTATACATAGAAAACACCCAGACTATAACAAACAGTCATGTTCATGCACACAAATGTTTGTACTGCCCGGGGATTGAACCCGGAACCCTTGGTGTAGCAGCCGACGTCTCCACCATTACACCAAATGCGTCGTCTCGTTTTAATGGAGTGAAATTGCTCAATGTACTTTAGGCATTGGGTTTAATTATTTGACTGAAGCCATTGTAAGAAATGGTTAGTTTAGGATATTTGAAGTAGACTTTGGTTAGCGATATGTTATATTTCTCATTAAAGTGTTTAACGGAGTTTATGGTATAGTGGTCACTAGTAAAGATTTCTGCTTGCTCTGGACTGGAGATCGAAGTTTCGAGCCGTACATAGCAAACGCAACTTTGTGCAATATTTGCCAATTTGGTAAAAAAACGGAGGTCGAATCACCCTCGTTGTCGGGAGTTTTTATTTTCTAATCAATTGAGGGTTGTGGGCTTATGAGTGAGACATCTTCTACCTTAATTACTACATACCTTTATTTCATTCATTAATGAAATTCTAGAATACAAAAGGCTTAATAATACAAAACATGTAGTAGTAACGTAACAATAAGCAGCTTTAACTGGTAACCTGCACGAGTGTAGCGTTTGTTCTGAACCGAACGTGCTGCTCCAATCCGCACTCCTACGGGAATACAGGTGGGAGCTCTTAACAGTTAGTTCGGAGACGAAAATGATGATATTTCTTACGTTCCCGCTGCGTTGCCCCTACCATTTGTCTATCTGATTTTTCAACACATAATTTTTGATATTTTGCGACGATCCGTTTGGTGTAATGGTTGAGAAGTTGGATATGCAGTACTAAAATTTGTATACATGAAAATGCCTGTGATTTTTTATGTTAAAAAGTGTACAGTTCGATCAGAAAGCTCGGCTGATGGTAAGTGATACAACTGACCATGACAGAGCGGCATTGATGGCGACCAACAACTGATAAACAGTGGTTCTTTACCAATGCCGCACTGCACCCGACACCCGCGACAATAGATATAAGGTCTTTGAGACCCAGTAATTTTAGTAGCTACAGTGCCCTCATCCTGAAAAACAGTACCTACTGCAAAACACTTCTTATTCACGAGATATATCTGTTTGTATCGGTCTGGGTGTTTCAATATGTATTTGCTTACTATAACAAGCATGTATGCCGATTTTAAAGTACAGGCTAGATGCTTAATATGCTTGCTTATATAATATAATGATGGCGCTGTGTTAATGTCGGTGGATAATCTTGAACTTTCGATAACGCTAGTCTAGTGCAGGACGATCTAAAGAGTACATGGAAATGCAATGCTAGTACATTTAATTTGAATATGCCCTTTTTATAATCGCATCACGCGTAGTAAGTATTTTCAACATTAACTAGAAAAAATATAATTTACAATATAGGAATGCTGGATATGCCAGGATACGAAAGGTCAGGTCTAACACAAGATTTGGATTTGTTAAAATTCACTTCAAGTTAACTCAACTACTCGAAAGTAACTCATCATGGCTATTGGGACCGTAACCCACCACGCGGTCCCAGTGTGGAACAGTGAGTGTTTATAACTGGAAGAACCTTCATAAGAAAGTAACCAGGACCAACGGCTTTACTCACTTTTAATTTTAATTGGTATTGTCGGTGGCTCATCGGTGTGGACTGTTGCCTTCCGATCTGGAGGGCCCAGGTTCATATCCCGTCACGTACCAATGAATTTCCGAAATTATATGTACGTTATCCGACGCTCTTACGGTGAAGGAATACATCGTGAGGAGCCCTGCGCACGCCTGCGAAGTGATTCAAATGTTATGCGTGAAGTCAGCCAATCCGCACTGGGTCCGCGTGGACGACTACACCCTAAGGCCTTTATACACCCTATACGGGTAAGCACGTGCCCCTCGGTGGGGACGTATAATGAGCTGATGATGATGACTATCAACTCGAAAGCATTTCACTTATAAAATCTATACTCAGTTGAAATACATGGTAGGGGTCACCTTTTCTAAGTGTGTGACACAGCTTAATACTCGAGCGGCGAGCCTGGCGTGTTCTCAGGACTACTCAGTGAATTTTATAGTTGGAATAAAACTTGTACAATGTTGTTATTATATACCTTGTTGGACAATGAACCGAGCTTATGCTTGAGAAAATGTACATGCGGAATCCGGATTCGAATGTAGTATTTGGATTTTTGCAAACTTGGTACGGACCTGCATATTATTGTTAAAGATGTTACTTTATTCATTTAAAAAGAGGATATCATTAAAAAACTGCTTTCATGGTGATGTTTCTTAATTGGTAATTAGTTACATGCACTGAGAAAACGAATAAAAAATCGGTTTGGGAGCTTTCTTCGTGGAAAGCCTGTGTTTAGATGTTTTGGCAATTTGTGCATATTTAAATCAAAATAAATTTCACGGAATTGATAGTGTATAAATAAAAACTAAAGCAATAATTATATAATAAGGAAATCTATTTGTTTTTCTTCTTATATTTTGATGATTTTGAAATTGTGGTCATGGGCTGCCCGTATACGTTAAATTTGTTTTGATCCAGGCTCTGTTCATGTTTTTTACATAGGATGTAACTCTTTTCCGATTTCAATTTATTTTATAGTTCATAAACATGGGTAATACAGGGTTGGTTAATAATAATAGCAACCCCAATAATTCGCCATATACATACCTATGCTCTTAAAAACTAAATTAAATTATTAAACTAATTACACTATGATTAGAGCGTCGGTGGCTCAATGGTGTGGACCACAGATTTCCCAATACAGGAGATGGGGCAAGCCGCGTTTTTAAGTGCGACAAATGTAAGCCCAATGAGCATACACTGGCTGCCAGTTTACGCTCTGTGAGACGAGTCAAGACGCACGAATATTAGAAGAAATTACCGTTTTTTCCAAAATGCCATCCTGTGCAATTGTTACATGCCATCATCGCAATGAATCAGTAAATTTACCAAGAAATATAATAACTTTTCACAGATTAGAACCGAAAAGAAATTGCGACACTGGGACTGCCTATAAACTTGGCGGCTTGTCCAGTCTAATTGTATATTCGGATGTCTGTGGTGTGGACTGTCGCCCTCCTACCGGGAGGGCTCAGGTTCAAATCCCGCCACGTAACAATGTGTTTCGAATTTTAAAAAAATATATGTACGTTATCCGACGCTCTTACGGTGAAGGAACACATCGTGAGGAAACCTGCGCACGCCTGCGAAGAGATTCAAAGGTTGTGCGTGAAGTCGTCCAACCCGCCCTAGTCCCGCGTGGATGACTAAGGCCTAATCACCCGATACGGGTAGGCTCGTGCCCCTCGGTGGAGACGTTTAATGAGCTGATGATGATGATGAATCAGAATTAGCACCTTAAATAAAACAATAACAAAATTATTTTCATAAAATATTGGTGTTTATGTTATAAATTAATCAATTGTAAGTAATCTACATTATCATCATTGGAAATCTAAAATGTGAAACAACTTAATTTAGACTGTAAAAATAACGGTGTCTTAAAATAAAACAACCACAACTCTTAACGGTCGCTGAAAAAACTATGCTCATTCAAACATACGACCGAGAACGTTCCAGAAGAATATTAAACGTGCCATCAGCAAATACCGCAGATATTACACGGTAACGAGTTAACGAAAAATTAAAACTCAAAAATGAATAGCACAAAACCGCAACGTGGCATCTGCGCTCGTAATATTCCCACGTTATCATTTGCTGCGATTCCCACTGCATATTATTTTTTCATTCCAACCTGTCTTTTCGGATATCCATTGGATTTTTTATCCTTACAGTTACATAATTGATATTCTAGCATTATTGCACGCTGAAAGGGCGGAGAAAGGTGATAGAAATAATAATGCTAGGACTATGATTTGTACTCCTCTTCCTTGTCTCGTCTTCTTGTCGTCCAAAAACCTTCTTGTCGTCTAGTGATTCATTCCGTCTCGTCAATTGTCTTAATATCTTTTTCCTATATGTCAAAGTGTCCATTCGTAGTCGGCCAGTCATGTCTGTCGAAGGAGGCTGGACGCCACGACACACGCTCATCATATTTAAACGTTTTTATTCGTATTAAAAAATGGGGGAGACCTATGTAGCTGTAGACTGCGATAGGTTGAAAAGATTCGTGTCTATACTAATATTATAAAGCTGAAGAGTTTTTTTGTTTGAACGCGCTAATCTTAGAAACTACTGGTCCGATTTGAAAAATTCTTTCAGTGTTAGATAGCTCATTTATCGGGAAAGGCTATAGGCTATATATCATCACGCTACAAGCTATAGAAGCGGAGCAGCAATGAAGAATGTTTCAAAATCCGGGGGGAAATTTTCTTACTTGGAGATTCCGCTGCGTACGCTGCGTAAACGGTTAAAGTTTCGCAAAAGTCATGTATGAGAGTATTGTTACCCTTTTAAAGGTCTAAAAAAAGACCGCGACAGCATATGTCTATCTTTTAAGTTTAGCTCCCTAAAACATATTTTTTGCTAAATTTTATTTTGCGAAGCTATTTTCTTAAATATGATATCAATCCTTATCCAAATAAATACTTTATTTATCACAAGTATTTCATTTTAAACAAAATTGCCCTTCCCAGCATTCAATTTAAATGAATATCTTATGAGATATCGCAGTTTTAACTCACCTATATAAACGAAGTAGCGGGTTAAAGAGAGCGTTAGGCCAAAGTAACTATTCCACGCGGACGAAGTCGCACGCAAAAGCTAGTTAAAATATAAGTAAGTATGTTACATAATTTGTTACCCCATACCAATGATATTCTGTATATATATAAAGGTAGATACGCCCAAAACGAACCTCCAAAGAGAATACAGTTGTAGGCTCTTCGTTTAAGTAAATGTACGCTCATTCGAAATTCGAATTATGTGTGCCGTCGCTGCATACGGAACACTTTTGGCGGTGGTTTTGTAAACATATCACGAATCTATACATTTTACATCATTGCCCTATACAGTATGGCTATGCCAATATGCCGCACAGAATCTAAAACTCAGGCCTAATGTTAATTGGCTGTATAAACAACATCTATATATTACTAACAGCTTAACATGACTTCCTCAACATGAAGGGATTCAATATAATATTTTTCGGACATCCATCCGATTAATTGGCCATTCTGATAGTTTCTTCACTTGGTTGGGCAATCTTCAACCAAATAAAAAACTCTCTCTTTCTCTGCAACCTATCGCAGTCCACATAGTCTCACCATTTTGCAACAGATGTCCCGGTCCTCCGCCTCCGCCAGCGACCTTTCGCAAGTCGTCGGTCTATCAGGCCGGAGGGCGTCCTACCTTACGCTTGCCAAGACGCGGTCTCTAGTCCAGAACTCGTTTGTTTCAACGGCCATCGGTTCTGCGGTAAATAAATAAAAAAAGGTAATAATTTATATGTGTCATATAATTTTTCGTTCTTAAATTTTGTCATGCATACTTATGCACGTAGTGTTCTTACAACAAACACTACGTTCAAGAATCCTAATCTATCATCAACGTCAGATTAAGGCATGGCTGTGCTTAGTCTGTTTTTTTAAAGTATCAATTAATGCCGGTTAAAATAACTAGTATTTAGATATCACAGCAATGATACTTTTACACGGTACTTTGCAGTTAGATGTAAAAAAACAACCATCTCCTTGGAGCGCATTTCCATTCTCACTTACATTTTCCATTTTCATTAATGTTTTGCTAGGAACAATTATTTATTTGCAGAATAAAGATATTTAGCGAAATGGAATTCTGTATTATCTACTTGCAATCGCTTATTTTTACCTTACCTTAAATGAGTCGACATTGTACAGGACTAAACTTTTATGCTGATGTGTATTTTTTTTCAGATTTTTGCACTTTCATTCGTACCTAGTAGAAAATAAGAAAATAATATTTCGATTTTTAAGATTTTTGTGTCCATTTATTTCGAAAGATTTTCTTGAGATAGCACAATTGTAAATATTGAGAGAGAGGTAACATAATTTATTTAAAATGTCGACCAATTTTCATGTATTCATATAAATTCTTAGAGCCTTAAATATTTACGCTTGCTCTATGATTCAAATCAAACAATTTTTATTCAGGTTTTTCATAGAATAACTACTTTACTTTTGGGATGTTACACTATTTTACTATGAATACTGTGTGATACATTGTGTACCTAATATATAATGCAATATAAGAATAAAGTTATATAAAAGATAGGAAGCGCTACGGAAATCATAAGTTATTTAACATCATGATTTGGTGTTGACAGTGCTATTCTAATTTTTGATATATTTTTGTTAACTACTTTTGATTTCAAAGATGGTCATTTATTGAGATGCCTAGGATTTTTGGGCAACTCTCACAAGAACCTCAACAACTGAACAGCCATACATCCCAAATATTAAATAGCTTAGTATGCGATTACATAAAGAAAGTTGCATGCAATGTTGTAAAAAGTAAAGATTCATGATATGCTCACAAAACAATCGAAAAAGTGTCCCGAATGCAGCGACAGCACACATACACATATTTCGAATGAGCGTATATTTAGAGCGTCGGTGGCTCAGTGGTGTGGACAGTCGCCTTCCTACCGGGAGGGCTGAGGTTCAAATCCCGACACGTACCAATGTATTTTCGAATTTTCGAAAAATATATGTACATTATCCGACGCTCTTACGGTGAAGGAAAACATCGTGAGGAAACCTTCATGCACGCCTGCGAAGAGATTCGAAGGTTGTGTGTGAAGTCGTCCAATCCGCACTGGGCCCGCGTGGACGACTAAGGCCTAATCACCCTATACGGGTAGGCTCGTGCCCCTCGGTGGGGACGTTTAATGAGCTGATGATGATGATGATGTATATTTACCTAAACAAAGAGCATACAACTGTATTCTCTTTGGCGGGTCGTTTCTGAGACATGGGTGGTGTACCTGCCTTTATATATAGCGAATATTATTGGTTGCATGCGGGGAAAAAATATGAAAGTAGAACACACGGTCGTGACATGTCACAGGTCAAATGAAGTCCTACACTTCACTAGTACGAAAAGGCTGAAAAATAAAAGATACAAAACAGTCTCAGAATACAATTTAGGGACCCCCATCCAGCCTTAACTTCTCGTAGTACCCTAATTTCTAACCCCCCTACCCTGAATGCATTATGTCAAACAAGATTTCTTTCAAAATGGTTCCCTTTTTCCTTTGTCGATCTCCTATAAACAAGAGAAACAAATCATCACATTAAAAATATAATGAACGAAAAGAGAGCGCCTGAACTTTTCCTCTTTGAGATTCCGGTAATTGTCGTTTAATTACCAACAGTTGGGGAAACAGAAAAAATAGACTTAAGCCTCTTAATGGCGGCCAATTTTCCGCTGTGTGGTCCCAAAACCGTTTAGACTGAAACATTGTTTTAGCAGCTATACATTAAAAAGGAAAATAAAAACGAAATGTAGAGAGCGGATAATATGTAATGAATTCCTACTTAGTCAATGATATACTGTTTATTTGTCATAGAAAACCATTTTTCAACAATGAACAATTTGTTCTTCATTCCGTGTTGAATCCGCTTGAGTTACAACCCAATCACGCTTATAGGCTGCTGATGATGATTATGACAATTGTGACTCAGATAAACCAGACCGCAGACCATTATCGCAGTTACCGCATTTGTTTTATTCATGTTACAAAGTGTACAGGACGGTCAGGAAGTTCACCTGATGGTAAGTGATACGCCTGACCATGATAGAGCAACATTGAAGGAGACCAACAATTAATAACAGTTTTTATTCTCCATCAATGCCGCACTGCTTTCAAGATACCAGATGTTAGGTCTCTTAAAGCCGGTAATTTTACAAGCTACATTGCCCTCATCCAGAAACACGGAAGTGCAAAACATTTTCACGGAACGATATCTGCCACTGCGGTGGTACCTACCTAGACGACTCAGTACTGCGTCTACCACCTAGTACTCATCGCCGTAGTATCTCGTAGTAACTTAAATTAATTCATGACTTTTTCAAATAATTCCCAAAGCCATGCTCGATCGTTAAGCAAGTAATTTGTTTCTCGTACATCCCCCCTCGAGCGGTACTTGGCCGTATCTTCCTTAGCTCGGAGTCAAATTAAATTAGCATACATGACCGTAATTTGCAAGGATCTTAAAGTTTGGATTTTCATTGTCCCAATTAGAATAATGTTGTGCGCCTTACGAACTTCGCGACAAGATTTGTCGAACACTGGCTGAAGTCTGTGACTGGTTTTTAATGTTAGATAGAAAGAAAGAAAAATATTTATTTGGCGCAACAAAATTGTAACATGTTATTCCTTAATATTAAAAATAATTATAATGCTACCAAAATGGTGGCCACTCAGCTAAACAGAACCAGTTTAAAATATTTACTATTTATTTAAGAGAGAGAGTAGGGTATTCATAGATGGTTTGGTATATTACAAATAAAATAGGATTCATAGATGTTTGGTAGGTAATGCGTTATTTACACTAGTTTTCTGTTGGGTTGCGTATTATTTTGTAGTAAATTTTAGATATCTGGAGCGTGGGTGGCACATTTGTGTGGACTGTTACTTTATACAGGTATGATGATGATGAATCTGTATATCGTGTTAGGACGATTTAGAAATCCCTCTACAATGACTGGTAAAAGAAAGCTTTTGAATTACGGATTTCCAAAAAAAAAAAAAAATTATTTTTATTAACTAGAGACTAGAATATTATTTTTGTCCTCCGGTTTTACCGTTTGCCGCACCTGCTGTATCGTCAAACGAAAAAGAAACATAATATATACATAGGTACTTGAAACTTATAACTGCCTCTTAAGACTGCATACAAAAATATCCAGGAAGACACTAGGCAACTGTATTGTAAACAAGCCCATCAAAGGCAATAGACAAAATATACACAAATAAAAAAATGGAAAAAAAAAACAAAAAAAAACCGGGTGACGGGCGCAGTGCGGCATTGGCGGAGAATAATAACTGTCATCAGTTGTTGGTCTCATTTAATGCCACTCTGTCATGGTCAGTCCTATCACTTACTATCCTAAATGTCCTGTGCACTCAAAAAAATTCCTAATACTTAATTAGGCGTCACGTCAATCGAAAAAGAAACAATATTCGTACATACATGTTTAACTATAAAAAAGTGTCTGCTATACAAGTTTTAAGCCAATTATCTTGGTCAAGAATTGACATCCTCGAAGACGATAACTCTCCAGAGGACTTAATTACCGGAAGGACCTTTTTAGTTAAAATTGACAACCCAATAACGAAATTTTCGATTTAAAAATGTAATTTGACCTCGGAAATTTGCATTGCAATTAACTTTTTTGGGTTTTTTAACGTGAAGCGTGAAGTCCCATTGATGTTTAACAGGTGGTTTTCGTTGTTTCATTTTTTATAATGGGTATTACATATTGGAGTGGAGTGGAGACCGCCGTCTTGCATTAGCGTTCGTAGACGTCCTCCGGCCGATGACCGACGACTGCGAAGCTGTGGAGGCTGACGAGCAAGTGAGACTGGTATATCTGGCGCAAAATGAGGGAGACCTATGTCCAGCAGTAGACTGCGATAGGTTGAAGAGAGTATAACATATTGACTACCAGATAAAACCTCTGCTGATTAGCTTACCTATTGAATAAACATAGAATTTTTTGTTATTGTTTTTTGCATAATGAAATATATCTTTTAATTTAAATAATAATTTTACAGTTCCCTCATATAAGTTATCAATTCAGCAAACTACTGCTAAATAGTAAATGGCTACCGACGTCTTAAATCATCATCAACAACATCGCACTATATATAGTGTATTTTATGATATATATATATATATAATTATATTTATTTCTATCTCATTATTATTATGTTTTCTCATTATTAGTAAATATATGTGTATGTTTATTCGTACTTTTTTATAATTTTATTTCGATTTAATCATTTATTTTTTATATTATTTAAATGGGCTGGTCACTTATGTCGCAGAACCGATGGCCGTTGGAGCAGACGAGTTCTGGAGTGGAGACCGCGTCTCGGCAAGCGTAGCGTAAGACGCCCTCTGGCTCGATGGACCGACGACTTGCGAAACATCGCTGGTGGAGGCTGGATGAGGAAAGCGGAGGACCGGGATATCTGGCGCAAAATGGGGGAGACCTATGTCCAGCAGTGGACTGCGATAGGTTGAATAGGATTATTTGAATGAATCAATTAGTGCAATGAAACCTTCTTCCTACTCATATTTAATGATTCTTAACTGTATGGTTGCCTAGAAGAGATTGCTTATTAGCAATAAGGCTGCTATTTGTAATTTTTATGCTATATCATAAATGTACTCTGAATTGTTACATGACTTGGAATTGTACAATAAAGGATAATCTATCTATCTATAAAAACACAGCTACTTAAGGGTTGCAAGCCGGCCGAGTGGACGAGTAATAATAGACTTTGAAGTATTATTTATTAAACAACAGGAACAGTCCACGCTATAATTTTCTAATTTTCCTATCATACCGTTCGATATTTTAAAGAATCGCCCATATTTCAAAGGCGGACAGTTAGGATCGCGTTTGGAATAAAAAATGTGTGATATCGATTTTGCTACGAGGAAGTGCTTGGAACGATCTATTTAAACCAACCGCTATCAAAGTAAAAGTAATTGCCAATTGAGAAATAGCATGCCAACTGGGATTTATATCGAAAAGGAATATATTTTAATCAACGAAAACTATGCTAGATTCAATACAATAAATCAAGTTTGGTTGTATTAATTCAAGCAAAATTTAGCTCGTATTTTATGTATCCTTTTCAATCAATTATTTTTTTAGCTACGTACGACAAAACTGTAGAATGAACTTCCACTGGATACATTTTCGGAGGGATACCACCTGGCATCCATCAAAAAAGAGCGTACACACTTTTAAAGGGCCGTCAACTGATTTCAGGGACCTGAGGTCTTGTAAATGTTTATGGGCGGCGGTGTCACTTACCATCAGGTGACGTATGCTTTGTCTCCTGTTCAATAAAAAACAAATGAGGGCACTATAGCTAGTAAAATTACTGGATATAATAGACCTAACATCTGTCGTCTCGGGTAGTGTTGCCAGGTCCGTTTCTTTTTAAATCGGACCTTCAGCAGATCGGGACAAGTGACAATAAAAATGTGATGTGGCGCTGATGACGTGCCATTCAGTGTTGCCACCTTAGCCCTTTTGTAGCTAGATCTAGCACTTTTTAGTATAGGTGAATTAATTTTTTAACGATTTAGCCCTAAAAGAGCAATTTAGCTCTTTTTCACTGTCTTGAAAATATAAAGTTTTCGACATGGTAACAAGTACTTTTTAGCTATTTCATCGGTCATGATGACCTTTTTTTAGACGAGCTAAAAAAACGGCTTCATGACGTTGATTATTTCAGCATTTTTAGGACAGAAAATCATTTGACGCTCAATCTAGTCCTTTCTAGCCCTAAAAGCTCTTTTTCTAAAACTCAGGTGGCAACACCGGTGCAATTTTGAATATGACAGTGATGGAATTAGTAGAAGTTGCGAAGCGTAATTATATATTTTTTAATGAAAAATTGAATTAATCCTCACAGAAAAGTGTCCCACTTAAAGTCCCGATCGCATCCTCGGACCCCTGAAAATCGGGACGTCCCGCGCAAATCACCTGGCAACACTATAGTGATGAATAATGACTACCTACTCACGTCAGGCGCATCACTTACCATGTGAGCGATCTCACCGTCTCGGTCAGTCAATGTAAAAAGAGATATGGAATTAATATCTCATTACACTCCTACACCTAAATAGTATACATTAGAAAGAAAGAAAACACTTATATTTGGAACACAAATTTTAAAAATATTTACAAACATATACAATAATAAATACATGGAAAACACTTACGTAAGAATCTTATGGTATGTTGGCATATTAACATTATTGTGAACCAAATTGTTGCCACTCAGCACCGTCTCGGTCAGTTGAAGTAAAAAAATGGAATTAATGTCTCATTACAACCCCACACTTAAATGTTATACATTAGACTTAACAAGACATTAGCCTTTTAATGAATAACAGTAGAGGACAAACAACAGTTCGAATAGACCAAGAAAATATTGTTTTTTCCATAATAATAGTAACACAACCCCTTACTTACACACCCTAACGTACAATTAACTTGTAAAAGCTGTCTGTAATAAAAAGGAAAACTATTTAACCGAGACTTTCAAACACATTAACTCGGTAAAATGACATTATTAACAAAGTTGTTTCAATGAGTTACGTTTACCATTAAATTATACATTTAAGTTTCTTTGCCTTTGTTTAATTCGAAATATGACTATGATAAGAAATAAACGATGTATAATTTTACTACTTTAATACTATAAAATTAAAACTTAATACATAATTACACCATTGGTAAGTACATAAACACGGATAAACTTACTTTTTATTGTTAATACATACATTATAAGTACAAACATTTAAAAACACCAACACCATTAAAACCAGATAAATATTTTTACTGCACGGGATCGAACCCGGAAATCTTTATGGTAGAATTGCGATATCTTAAAAGCATTGGCCAATGTGCGAGTCGGACTCGCAAACAACATAAAATAAATTGTTATTATTTACTTAGGCGCCTACTACTTATTTTATTGTAAGATAATATTAGTTCACCGTTTATGACGTATAAAAAAACTGACGAGATTTCGTTGAAAATTTTACAGAATACATACTTATACTAACAAAGTTTCACAGTACAGTACAGTTCTCAAAAAACTTCAATAAATTAAAAGCTTTTTTAATAAGACGTCCTTTCTTTAAATTGATATGTCCTAACGGGGTCCATAATGATCTGTAATTTATTGTATGTTACCAACTTTTTACTACATTATGGTTTGCAATAAATATTGAATTGAATTGTATAATGCTTTTAGTTCCGGAGAAAAAAGGGTGTGTTATACGGCTGACAGACAGGACGACTCTATAAGGGTTCCGTTTTTTGCCACCTGGCTACGGAAGCCTAAAAAGGAAGACATCTCCTAATTCATAAAATACTTTAGTTCAAATCACTATTTGTTAAATGTATAACGTGTATGAGTCTGAATCACCGAACGTCCGCGGTCATTTCGACACAGCCGTAAAAAATAACGTCCGAATCCCGCATCGCATAAAACGCGACCATTGGCGATTTGTTTTTATTTGCTCTCAGCCTTAACCCTAATATATCAAGTTGCTCAGTCCGCAAACTACATTTTAACGACTCCCATACTAGTCATCGTATTGCTATGGCGATTACAGGTTACGCTTTAAATCATGTCGTCCTTAAAAACGGAGGTTGTTAATTTTGAATTTAGAATAATGCTCGGAATGAATGGAACAGGAAAGTGTTTTTTTTTAAATTAAATTCCGAACGAATGATGCTGGCATTTGAATAATACTTATATCGATACGTACCTACATGTAATTTAGTATTTACACCAATCGTCCGGTTTTGTTGTAGACTAGCCATAGACTAGCAGATCCTCACGGTTTTACCCGCGTCATAAGATATTCGCGTCGCGTCATTAGGAAGTCCCGTTTAAATATGTGCAGCCATGTCAGATATTACCCGGGACAAACATACCAAAATTCATTTATATATGTCATAGATAATATAGACATAAAATTTTATTCAAAATATCGACTTCTTCGTGTACATAGATAAGTACTGGTATATATAACAACTACTCATGTGGTGCCTAAGTTAAGAAATCGAGTATCCTAAGTTGCAATTACGTATTACCTTTGTTTTCGATGTTTATATATGTATATTTATTCGTACATAGCATGCCAATTTGAGTAGAAAGAAAGAAACAATGGAGTACAGGCTAGCTTATCACTAAGAGATTTCTTCCAGCAGGCCAGGTTGAACAGGAAAAACAATTATGATAAAAGCATCAACACTGTTATGAAATCAAAATATACCATAGGCTCAGTCAAGATGGCGCCGGCTTCCAGTGCATTCGCTGCGTACCAAGCGCCGCGCAACCGAATATGGTTAGTGCTTGCAATTAAGCCTTATCATGGCTTGGGTTCCGTACAACAGTTGCCGAGACGCAGCACCTGTCACAGCAACGATAACGATTCCTAATTCGACATCTCTGTGTATTATGCAGTCCTGGTACTTTAAACAGATTTAGTACTTCATAATTAGGAGATTGAGTTGGTCTTAAGAGATGTTTAACGCTTATTATGTTTATAACATACTCAATACCTCAGATTATATCATGATTATCCACGTAGAATCTTTTATATTTTTCATATACATATCATCCCATCACTTTATACGTCCCCACGAGAGGCATGACCCTACTCGTATAGGTGTGCGCAGGTTGTCTTACTATGTATTCCTTCACTAATACTTCAAAATGGCCGCCTTATCTCGCTGGCTAGCAAGTTCGGAAGGCGGGCGTGTTCCACTGAAGTCGGTAAACCGTTTATGCTAATTTCCCACTTTATGTATAAAGCATAGAAAATTTATTGGCCGATCTAAAAACTTCGCCATGAAATATGAATTCGCCTCGGCCTCAGCCGAAGATTCTTGCATGAAATTAATTTTGTGGTGTAGCGCTCCCGGTTGATTGGGGCCGCGGCTTTGGTATTTCAGTTGAGCTTTTAAAGTTTTCTACTTTGAAGTGATTTGACTGTTATGATTATTGAGTTATGTGGCAAATATTTTATAACGTTTGAGTATGATTTAACGTAAACCACCACGCACGCCCAATTGCAAAAATCGATTTCTCATTTTTCTTATTCATATGTTTGTAGCAAACGAGCAAACATTTCACTTGATGTTATTTAGCGGGCAACATTTAAATACACTTTTTTTTGTAAATCGATTAAATATACATAGAAACACCCAGACCAGTACAAATAACCAGGATTTTGTCTTTTTACTTGGTCGTAGACTCGATACTGAGTCGTCTAGGTAGGTACTACCGCTGAGCCAGATATTGTCCCGTCAAATAAAAGTGCTGTGCACTTTTGTTTTTCGGAATGAGGGCACTGTAGCTAGTGAAATTACCGGGTATAAGAGACCTAGCATTTGTTGTCTCGGGTGACGGGCGCAGTGAGGCATTGATGGAGGATAATAACTGTTTATCAGTTGTTGGTCTCCTTCTATGCCGTTCTGTCATAGTCAGGCGTACCACTTCGGGTGAGCGTCCTGCCCGTCCTGTTCACTTCGTAACATAAAAGAAAATGTTTGTACCTTCCAGCGATCGAACCCGAAACCTTTGGTTTAATAGCCGGCTCAAACTCAAAAGATCTTTATTCAAATTAATCTTTTATAGATACTTTTGTTATTTTTATTCGACAATTGTTATTATTATAATTTTTATGACTCTACCATCGGTTCGGAATAAGTAGGATCTTCGAGAAGAGCCGGCAAGAAACTCGATAGTCGCTCTTTTAAACATTGCATATAATTGGTTACAGAGACTTTTCAATCTTTTTCCATCACATTCGTTAAATAAAGTTGAGATATTTGAAACTGTCGTCAGCGACCATTAATATAATTCTCAACTCGTCCGTACTATTGGTTATATGTCCAGGTCACTTTACCCTCGACAGCCTTTGAGAAATGGAGCTAGATTTCATTCCACAGCATTAGTTTGCTTGACGATTTTGTTGCTCATGATTAATGATTTGCGGTCTGCGTGCCATTGTAACTGACAGAAAAATAATGGCGATTGACTTTCTAACTTTGAAAACTAATTAAATTCATAAAACATGAGTTTTCGAGCTGAGAGTAAGCACATCGTTATATTTAACCCAGATTTATAATAATATGAAATAGTTCTACGATTTCAGGACCCAGACATTATGCCTATTATCAATAAATGTGGAAGAGTCATGGATTGGTAGAAAATTTAGGTTACAATCTTCACATAAATGATTCACACGAATTTGTCTTTTAGCGCTCACAGTCGATAACGTCTAGCATACAACCAGACGTTACTTAGCAACCTATCTTTATAAGACCGTAAATCTTAAGAAAGTATCATAAATTAAAATCCTCTCAAATCATATCGATCAAATCTTATGCACTATGGTTAGAGCGTCGATGGCTCAATGGTGTATATTGCCTTCCGATCGGGAGGGCACAGGTTCAAATCCTGCCACGTACAATGTGATTTCAATTTTTCTAAATTATACGCTATCCGACGCTCTTGCGGTGAAGGAAAACATCGTGAGGAAACCTGCGCACGCCTGCTAAGAGATTAAAAGGTTGCGCGTGAAGTCTGCCAATCCACTCTGGGCCCGACGACTAAGGCCTATACCGCCACGTACGGGTAGGCTCGTGCCCCTAGATGGGGACGTTTAATGAGCTTATGATGATGAACGTTCGGGTCAATAGTTATTATTCAATATTATATTCAAACCAGACACAAACACGATATGTTAATCGACAACAAATCACAGATTATTCCCGGCATTGTCTTAGATCAGTCATCTCTCTGGTCTCGGCTTAGCTTTAATGGCGGACGACTGAGATGTCCGTTGTCGGTCACAATACACATTCAGTGGACCGCGCCGAACTGCCTTTTGCTATGGCCCAAGACACAAGCGATAGCAATGGTGAGTATTAATGTTTGTTTATCTAACGTGCATTTAAAATACATGGTAATTGGGTATTTGACACCACTTATCGTTGACACACTTTTTATAAACTGTCAAAAAGGAACGTTTGCATATATTTTGTTTGAGATGATTGATATGTTAATGTCATTGCTCACTATCACCAATTGACTTAATATTTATTGGTTTCAGTGTATTTAAAAATACAATTTGCAAATAAACAAAAGTGATCAATGAAATGACATATACGAGTAAAATAAGGTGCGCTTTTTAAAAATAAGGTTTTTTAATTTTATTGTGGATGGTGGAGAATACCGAATTGTGGGGGCGTGGTGGCGTCCATATAACAAGGAAAGAAGCGTGGAGACTTTTTACCAGATTGAACAATGACCTGGTCAAGGTAGCGGCATGTCGAGTGCTAGGAATCGGTACACGTGGAAATAATTAGAGAGAGATTCGTTCAGCAGTGGATTTATGAAATTGTTCGTTATTTTCTTTAAATTTCAATATATATAATATTTTATATTTTTCTCTTTCTCCGCCGTCAGCTCTTACAAAATAAAAAGGGAATCAAATCTTTTCTAATGCAGTCGAAAATGAGAATACGCATAGAAGTTCTCCTAATCGTGGGTGTTTAAGCTGATTCTGTACTTCTACAGTGACAGCTTAGAAACGCAGGAAACCTAAAAAATAAAGATTTAAAAAAATGATGGCCTTCGTTTGACAGTTGAAATAATGATTTATAAATCAATCAATCAGTAGATATTAATTTATTATGTTATACATAACTTAATAAATAAATATCTACTGACATACACACAACGTCATCATGTCCCAAACTAAGTATTTTCGGGTGTACTAAACAACGGATTAACTTACCTATACTCATTTTTTTATAAATACATACATATAATACATAGAAAACACCCAGACCATTACAAACAGACATGTTCATGCACACAAATGTTTGTAATGCCCGGGAATCGAAATCGAAACCTTGGTGTAGTAGCCGACGTCATGACCAGTAAATTTATTTAACTAATTATTAATTATCCCACAATATAACACCTGTTTAAGCTTGTGACTTACACCACAAATAGGCTAATGTTCTTATGCCCGCACTTACCACCACCCTTGTGTACGCTGAACTAAATATGATAGCACCCAAAATAGCAAACTGTTTCGGGCTAGCTGCAATTTTCACTCCAAACATTCCGGGATGTTATACAATATTTATGTCTCTATTATTATGCGAAAGCGTAGTTAGCGCTAACGGAATTTCTCCTTACATATCTTAGGCAGTCATACTTTAAACACGGTAGATAATTTCTAATTAAATTTGAAACTAAATGCTTTGAAAGTATTGTATATTGTATTCACTGTATTGAGCTGGTTTTTTTATGTATAATATGTAAATAAAAAAAAATATGTTTTAATCATATACTGTAAAGGGCAATATAGATCTTTATAAAATCAACAATTTTTTTATGGTATTTAATTAGATGAGGATGAATGCAGTATTGGTTAAAACATTTGTCGTAAAAAGTAAATGACCAAAAATGATATTGCGGGAAGGGATAAAATAAATTAGTGTTGTCACTAATAGTTATAATAAAATAATAATAAAGAACCCTCTACTGTCCTATTTCAATATCACTACATGTAACAGTGACTAGCATGTGGCACTCAAAAAACTAAACTCAAAATGTCTAAACATTAATTCTCACCTCCCGCTGAGGCTTTGTTGAATTTGAATACTTGGCTCCTATAAAAGTCTTTTATAATGACGTCAAAATTATAAGGGAGCAATCCGGGTGGCTATATTGTTTAATTTAAAGGGGGGGTTAGGGAGGAACTTGAATGCGGTATGGCGAAATAAATTACCAAATTCTATAACGTTAAGTTGGTTAGTTGCTAATTTAGATATTGCTTTGGGGTTGAGGGGCGGTAATGAATGATTTCTTTGAAGTCACTGTTGTAAAGCGCTTCAATGGTAATATTGTTTGATAAAAGTGACGTCACTGAAATTTGATTCAAGTCTCGGTTAGAAGATTGCTGTTAGGGACACCCGGGATGCAATTGTTTTGGCATTTGGAATCCGATGTAGGTATTAACGTCTCGCCTTTGTGTTTAAATAGCTCATTTTGGTATGCGCTAGAGTTCTTAGTCGAAATATTTATAAAATAAGATGGACACATTCACAAAAAAGATTAAAAAGAGTGACTATCGAGTTTCTTGCCGGCTCTTCTCGTAGGTCCTTCTTATTCCGAACCGGTGGTAGAGTCAAAAAAATATAACAATAACAATAAAATGACGATTCATAAGTATCTGTAAAAGATTGATTTTAATAAAGATGTTTTGAGTTTGAGTTCACTAAACTTTAGGGCGTTTTATTGCTCACGTGCAATTTGCGACATCAGTTTGTATTTTGTACAAGAAATCTAAACTTGAATCAATTAAGTATATACAAAATGTAAGTATGTATATGAAAAAATACACATCTTAAAGGCATGAGTGAAATATACCTATATTAAAAAAATGTTTTTACATAACAGCGTAACATACAAAGTACAAATTGTACTCAAAATAACAGGTATTCGATGAAGGTCCTAACACAAAGTACTTTACAATTTTTTTATTGTTTAAAAGTTGCCCAAAACGTACACTACCAACACAAATCGTACCACCAAAGCCCTAGCTCTAACGATTCCCACAAAAACTCCCGATATTCGCACTAGGACACAGGCGGTCATCCCTTTAATCCGGGGCCGTCGGGCACAAGTTCTGTTTACACGGAACAACCACTGGGACACAAGACTGGGACCATGCGCGGTAGAAGTCTCGTAGTTTTCGTTTTTTAGGAACGCTTGGCGGACGATAGTGGCGTTGAACGTTTTGCATGGAGTTGGCGAGCTGTTAGGTCATGTTCGCTATTGTGTGAATGAACACTGTCTATAAGGAAATATTTAAGTCAGTTAACCCTTAAAATCTATCTTTCCGATATAATAAAATAACACTTAAATTTTTAGTAATTATATTTAAATTATGTGAACATCCTTTACTTTTAGTTCCCAGTACCCAATATACAAAAACGGTGAACAAGACTGCTGCCTATTCGTTGGACTGTCTACTTTGGATAGTTTAAATTTACTGAAATAATCTATTTTGGTGCTGTTTTCATAACAATTAAAAAGCAGAATAAAATTAATATTTAATTGGGGCTCTCATACAAAATATTTAATTTCATACAATATTTTTTTCGATTTTAACAATGGAAATGAAATGTTTTTTTAATTTTGAGAAAACTTAACCTTCCAAAAATATTTTATTTACAAAATAATAATACAGAAAGGAGTCCGTCATGCAAATGCTTTTTAATTTTGTATTATATTATTGTATGTTCTATGTACAGGTTAAGACTGCGATGGTTTTCAACCACAGACATCCGAATATACAATTAGACTGGACGAGCCGCCAAGTTTATAGGCAGTCCCAGTGTCACAATTTCTTTTCGGTTCTTACCTGTGAAAAATTATTCTATTACTTGGTAAATTTATTGATTCATTGCGATGATGGCATGTTACAATTGCACAGGATGGCATTTTGGAAAAAAACGGTAATTTCTTCTAATATTCGTGCCTCTTGACTCGTCTCACAGAGCGTAAACTGGCAGCCAGTGTATGCTCGTTGGGCTTACATTTGTCGCACTTTAAACGCGGCTCGCTCCATCTTTTTTATTGGGAAATCTGTGTTTTCAACCATAAAGATAGGAGGGCAAAAAGTAAACCAGATCGTCATCCGCGCATACGCTGGCAGTGATTACGGAAAATAATTACACAATTAGTTATTTCTTTCCTTTAATAATGCATCTATTATAGATTGGTGCCTAATACCACTAGGTGGTAAAGTGAGCCACCAACTGGGCCTGCGTGAACCATTAAAGCCTATACACGGTGGGACGTGTAATGAGCTGATGATGATGAACAAACCAAATCAACATACCCATAATATAAATAATGAGCCGGCTGCTTCATTACTGAATGCATGACAAATTTGTTAAGTATTTATCATTGAAGTACGAGTATCCAATGTCCAGTTCTAAGACACAAAACTGAGCACGCTAAACTTTTAAAGGTCCTCAAATGGCATCCTCTCGCCGACGTTGAAACTAAAAGTGTATCTGGCTTGTTGTTTCCTGAGAGCGGGTAGTCAGTGATATTATTTATTGGTAAACTTATTCCGAGCACAGTGTCGCCTTTTGTTGGAGAATAATGTTGTTCTGCTACTTGTCATCGTGATCTACGGTACGCAAGCGCATTATCAAAATTTTATTTACGTTATAGAAAAAATATATTGACCGACATTTAAACAGTGCCATCTTGCCCTATTACTTTTGCAAGAGGGTCGGTGGCTCAATGGTGTGTACTGTTGCCCTCTTGGTAGGGCTGAGGTTTAAACCCCGCCACGTACCAATGTATTTTCGAATTTTCGATATTATATGTACGTTATCCGACGCTCTTACGGTGAAGGAAAACATCGCGAGGAAACCTTCACGCACGCCTGCGAAGAGATTCCAAGGTTCTGTTTGAAGTCGTCCAATCCGCACTGGGCGTCGTGGTCGACTAAAGCCTAATCACCTTATACGGGTAGGCTCGTGCTCCTCGGTGGGGACATTTAATGAGCTGATGATGATGATTATCTTGCCCTAAATAACTTACGGAGCTTGTCTATGGGCACTAAAAAAGTGAATAAACATTATTTTTTTGTAAATATTGAAATACCATACATAGAAAGACCTAGAACAACGCATATATGTTCATACAGAGATATATGTACTGCCCGAGGATCGCACCAGAAGTACGAGTATAGCCGACGTATTAACCATTACACTACATAGGTCGTCAAGGCAGATTATATATGTTCTTTGTTTAAACTTGTTATTGCGATTTGATTTAATACATTATAAAAGATATTTGTAAATAAATCTCGTGTATTTATTACACTCATATTAAAAAATTTAACTAAACCAACTTCACCTTATCACGATTTGTAATTAAAATTACAAATCACTTTTAACGATAAATAATCAAAACTTCTAAATAATACTTGTTCAAAAACACATAAAACGCTCCTAGATATTACATTTTTGTGTTTATTCAATATCCGAAAGTATACCAACTGAACCCATCTTTTGGTTATCTTCGTCCTCGAAGGGACGGCGCCACAATGTCATAGTCAAGGGCAAGTATGTGGCATTCCAATTACATACGCTCAACGCTCATATAATATATAGTTCAGATTCCCGGAGGATGCATAAATGGGGCCGAGTATGAGGCGGGATACCTCTCGCGTTCCTTAGCGTCCGAGTGATTTTGTCTAGTACACATAGTTTAGTGCACTTCTTATCGCGTCGATATGGATTCAGAAGTTAAATTTACATTTACACTTTATTCGCCCTTTCATTTGCCATCAAGAGGTCCCGGAAAGTGCAGGTTCAAATCCCGATTACCAATGTCTTGTCGAATTTCCGAAATTATATGTACGTTTATCCGACGCTCTACCGGCTAAGGAAAACATCGTGAAAAACCTGCGTACGCCAACGAAGAGAAGAAGATTCAAAGGCGTGAAGTCGGCCATTCCGCACTGGGCCTGCGTGAAAGACTAAGGCCTATACACCTTTTACGGGTAGGCTCGTGATCCTCAGTGGGGACGTTTGAAATGAGTATGATGAAACTTCGTCCTTGAAAGAACAAAACCTCTACAAGTCATAGTAAAGTTAGACCAAGTTCATAAACTAATGTGTAGTTCAGGTTCCCGGCGGATAACTAAAGGTGGCCTTGTCACTGTGTCCACAAACAATTTGACTTTTCCATGTTTATCAGTATGTTAATGAAACTTTTCAATTTCAACATAAAAACTCTATTAAATGTCCCCTTATAGCGAATCTATTCTCACTTGCCTTTATAATCAGTATATAATTTTATTTTTGAGGTCAAATGACATTCAGAATTTGTCAGATTTCTTCACAGATATAAAAAGCTATCGCCATTTTCCCGCGACTATTACTGGCCATTAGACGTCACTCTTTCAAGCCTGTGACCTTCGACCCGACCCTGTTCAACAGTCGACCATACACCCATTAATCACTGATAAGCACAGCCTAGATTATTCATGGCACCGTTACGGGAGCTCGGCGACGAATTGAAATTGATCCGCGAGATTGCATTTTGGAATTGGGGTACGCGATTGGCTGGCTGAAAAAAACCGTTACAATATGTATTTGGAATAATATTTAGAAAATAAATCTAATATCACACAAGTTTATCAAAGTTTTTCATCTGGAGCTTAGACATCATGGTATATTTCTTAGGTCGCTTACGTCACACACACACACACACACTATCACGATTTTATCCTCGTTTGGTGTAAGGGTAGTTATCTAATACGTAACAAGTATTGGCTTCAGCCATTACTACACTATGAATGTTGCTTGCAACGTAATTGATGGCAAACCCTTTACCAGTTTGTGTTTTTTGTAGAGTACACATCTTTACTTCTCACTTACGAAATTTATAAGATATAATATTCTATCGTAAGAAAGCATTTATCAGGCCTTGAGCTTATTAAATGTACCTAGTTGCAGGCGCTGAAAGGCGTAATTAATAATGTATCCATGTAGAGCCAATAATAATGGGGTGACTTAATTCCTGCTGTTTAATAAACAATAATAAGCTTCTCAACAGGTGGGTCTTAAAATGAACATGGACAAGACGAAAGTCATGTCTAATGTCCATGTCGTACCTATACCGATATCAGTTGGAAGTTCTGTCCTCGAAGTTGTTGACGAATATGTGTACTGGGACAGGTAGTCCAAATGGGTAGGTCCAACTTCGAGAAGGAGGTTTCTCGTCGAATCCAATTAGGATGGGCAGCGTTCGGGAAGTTAAGGCAGATCTTTTCGTCCAAAATACCTCAGTGTCTCAAGACGAAGGTCTTTGACCAGTGTGTGTTGCCAGTTATGACATACGGAAGCGAAACGTGGTCGCTCACTAAGGGTCTCTTGAATAGACTCAAGGTTGCTCAGCGTGCTATGGAGAGGGCTATGTTAGGTGTCTCCCTACGCGATAAAATCCGAAACGATGATATCCGTAGGAGAACTAGGTGACCGACATAGCCCAGAGGATTAGCAAGTTGAAGTGGAGTCGATGGGGCGGAAAGGTTCTCGAGTGGCGTCCACGTAACGGAAAGCGAAGCGTAGGCCGACCCCCAACCAGATGGACGGATGATCTGGTTAAGGTGGCGGGTAGCAGATGGATGTCAACTGCAAGGGATCGGTCCGCGTGGAAATCATTAGGGGAGGCCTTCGTTCAACAGTGGACATAATTGGGCTGTAATGATGATGATGATGATGAATAAACAATCATAAAATATCACCTATTACTCGCCACAAAGGCCCTATCTACCCGACGCGCACTTATCTGCCGTTTTACAATACTCACAATATCTCGGGTAAAATTAAGCGTGAAATAATGCTGTAAAAATGCGTTCTCTATGTAAATTCCTGACGCAACCAGGCGAATACGCAATGGGGAGATACGCGAAATGGCTTACTCGTTGCCATGGGTATTATAAAACGACGGTATTGGCTTTGAACAAAGGGCATGTCTTTGCAATTTAGCACGCGCCATAAGTCGCATTTTTATGAAGACAATCTTCATATGAATTCGCTCAGTTATAAAGTGTCGCAATATCGTCCGACGCTTGATACAACAGGCTATAGATCCCTTGATACTAGAAATTTCACTAGTTACAGTTCCCAAAATAAGAAGGGCATTTTTTTATGGTTTCAAGTGCCCCTCGAAGCACGGAATTATCTTTTTTCAGGTAATCAGGTGATTAGCTTCAGTGTCCTCACCTTACTAGAAAGGAATGCACAAAGTGATTCATCTGTGCGATCTTGCCGTGTGTTTTGAACCCACGATCCAGCACCAAGCAGCGAGCATTTGCTAAACTGAGCGTTAATTAAGCCTGCAAGACCTTTACCCAATATTTTCATTGAATTGCACCTGTATGCCAGATTGCCCAAGGAATAAAGTTCAAAATGATGTGGGATCTCTATTTCCATTGTCAAATTAAGGGATAACCGAATCTATATTAAGGACCAACCTGAATAAATATTTCGGAAATTCAGATTTTAAAAAATATTAGTAGTCATAACGTCGACTTGCAATAGCAAAACTTTAAATACCGTTATTACCAAACGGAACGATTACAAAACGAACCGTTTTCTTGCAACCCCATAACGATATCACATTATATATCTGTTATTGTTATATTTACCAAGTATAACTCCGTAGAATAAGGTAAAGACGTCGCAATCCGTCAGCGTCTCTGACCTTACCAGACCCTTGTCAAAACGCAGATGTTACTGAGCCCGCCTTATGGAACAATGTGTAGAGAAATTTTAATCTTCCTGCCTTTTGTGTTACGCCTTCGAGGGATGAGAGATTGGCGTTAAAATGTTTACCAGATATGTACAAGATCGGAAAATTCTTTAAGAGTTTTTGATTTGTAAAGAATTTTCCGACAAAGGTAAGTATACACAATTTAAGGAAACTGTTTATATCACAGTTTTCCTTCCTAAGGAATCTTTGTAGGTCAAATATTTTGGTGATTTCAAATATTTTAGGAGATATATCCGTATTGATGACTACCATCTTTAGATTGTAACCGGGGCCGATGGTTTAACGTACCCCCCGAAGCTCATAATCAGCTTTCTTCACGAACAATCAGGTTCCGCCTGCAATGTCCTAGGAACTAGGAAAAATCGCACAAAGTGATGTTTCCCGCGAGTTCCGAAACCACGACCTCGTGGTCTTCTTTCAGCGTATCGATAACAAAACATATAAAACCATAGAAGCACAACAGCTACGGTGACAGCGTTGCCTGCAGCTGTCATTAAACCTGCTGAGAGCAGCCTCCCCAAAGATGTACCTCGGAAATCGTATGTTGGACGCACCTTGGCAACAGTTAGTAAAACGAAACACTATAAATCTTGGGCGCGCAGCCGAACGATGTGCCTACTCGACTAAGGTGGCATTTAATCAAATTGTAAAGATATCAACTACAATCAATGATATAAAAAGTATAGATCCGTGATATGTTCACAAAACAATCGAAAAAAGTGTTCCGAATGTAGCGACAGCACACATACACATATTTCTAATGAGCGTACATTAATCTAAACAAAAGCCAACAAACTGTATTCTCTTTGGCCTCGTTATCTACCTTTTCATATACAGAATATCATTGACTACACTCTGATCCATTTTTATTGATATAGGCGACAGTTTCAGTAGCCATCTGGTGGGGTGTATCTACTATAAATATAATCCCAAAAACATTCCTGAATTAATTGATGTAATGCATACAAAAGAGCTTTTTATGTCCAAAATCTCTAGATATTATGTGCAGAACTCAAACAAACCGATTAACTGTAATAATAGCAGCAATTATAGTGGGCGGCAGTATTCACTTTCCATCAGGTGATCTGTCGGCTCGTTTGCCCCCTATACTATAAAAAAAAAATATAGTATAGATTACTAGTATAGTACTACTTACAATTATATTATAATTATAGAGAGTAGTTATTTTAATATACGAGTATTTGTTTATCTGTGAACTGGCTTAAAAATATGTATATCACTGTACTTCAAATTAATTGAATTTATTATGCATTTATTTTCGTAATATAAATTTTGAGTCATTTACGTACAGTTTGTGCATGATATCTCTGTTTGTATTGGTCTGGGTGTTATTATTGTTGCATTTCCGTTGTTTAGTATCATATTATGGCTAGTGCTAGTTTGGGGCTAGATAGCGCTATATTACAGGCTAGTGCTTATTTGAGACAGGATGGCCTGTGTGAATGCAATTGATGATTATTTTTGAAAAAGCTTGGCATGATTTTAATGAAAAACAATGTGCGAGTTTTGAAACGAACTATAATCAGACTTTAAACATAATATAAGAGCCATTAGTGAACACCACTTTAAGTATGTGCACAGGCCACAATTTCAAGACGTGAGTAAAGCCACGCCAATTAATGTCTAGAAACGATACAGTTGAGCGAACTATGCCGATTCTAATCCCCCCCCCCCCAGCCCACACTAACGTTTAGCCTCACTATAATTTACGAGCCCCTGGGATGTGTTGATAATTAAATTTATTAGACACTAAGGGCATCCTTTATGCTAATCTGACAAGTACGAAGTATGATACGCCTTCAAAGAAAACTAATAATATACCTAAATATTACATTTACACAGCGGCATCCTACCCAATTATTTTTGTTACCAAGACGTTACAGGACGTTTCAAGACGCTCACCTGATGTAAGTGATACGCTTCACCATGACAGAGCGGCATTGAAGGAGACCTACACTACACTACTGATAGAAATTATTATTCTTCATCAACGCCGCACTGCGCTCGACACCTAAGACAATCCGTTAATTTTACTAGCTACAGTCCACATACAGTACATCCCGAAACAAAGAAGTGGTGACTCCTCAACCAACTCACTGTGCGAGTCAAAAATAATACGTATTCTGAAAAACCATAGAATTAATAGGTCGATACCCCTGAAATGCTGAAATTTTTCTCATGGAATACTTTATTTTCCCGTTATTATTACCTTATGATTTATAAAAACAATTCTGAATACAACCGGAAGTGAGGTCATAATTTTTCATGCGGGCAAAATCAGACATCTTCAGGGGGGTAGACCTTTAGTTCGATGGTTTCTCAGACTATATTCAGGAAATTGTTCATGTATCTGAACCATATGACTTTTATATATCCGGCTCTCCGACTATAATCATGGCATTATTATCATCATCATTACAGACTCATATGCCACTTGCTAAACGAAGCCTCAAGGATTCCACACGGACCGATCCCTAGCAGTGTCACCCATCTAGTAATCACCATCTTAACCAGGACAAATCAGATCAATCCAAGCGAAAAAAACTTTAAAAATGTCTGGTTTTCCGCAAAACTCCAGGATAGTATCGGTCTTAGATACAATAAAGGCGAATTTCCATTCGGACGACAAAATGCCGGTTGCATTTCGTTCATTCTTACGTTTGACATATCATTTATTTGTTCCCGAGGTTTGATGTTGTTAGTATTAAAATCAGCACGAAATAGCTTATTCGAAAGCTTATGATCTTTTAGAGTGATTAGTGAACGGGACGTCAGTGCGCTCACCTGGTGATAAGTGATATGCCTGACCTGACATGCAGTTTTGAAGAAAATTAATAACAACAGATAGTCATATGTTCTGTCAACACTACCCGGCGCCGTGACCCCAGACCACAGATGCTAGGTCTCTTATACCCGGCAATTTTACTAGCTATAGAGCCCTCATCCCGAAACACAGACGTGCAAAGCACTACTATTTTACGGTACCATATCTGGCACTACGGACCATATCTGGTACCTAGACGATTCAGTACCGAGTCTACCACCTAGTAAATTAGCAGTATTAGATCTGTAATATTTGAATTATCGTATTTCAGAAGTTACTCTTCAATCGTTTCTCCACACGGATAGTTATGAATGATGTTGCTTATTATTTTTGTCTTAATTCGGTCACTTCTTATATAACACGATGTACAAAAGCCTACCCGTAGTAACTCTTTAAAATATTTTAATCAGCACTAAATTTATACACGTATATCACTTACCTTATATCTGCGATGCTCCTAACCTCAACGGTAACGACTACGAAAAATGTATCTGAAACAAAATGAAAATTGTTTAATATTGATTAGTCAAAGTCTTTCATCCTTACCACAGAGACGCTTCAAAGCGTCACAAACAATAGCTTTTCATTGTGTCTGGTTTCCTGACGGTCAACTGGCTAATCTTAAAAGTAGTCATGATAACTTAATTTTGCCGATTCTGTCAAATGTGTAAGCCTTGTTTAGATTACTATACGAGTGTTTCAACATATATTTTGATTTTTTTACAGTTAAGAGACATCGTCACAGGTTTCAGTGTTTAAGACTTTAGGCGTCGTGGTATACATTTCAACTTTACTCCTACTTCCCATGTAAAATGAAACCCTTATAATGAAAGGCTTGATTAATGAAATCAATCGATAATATTAGGTTTGCAAACGCAACTCAGTTACTAAGGAAATGTAACAAATATTTCCTTAGAGATGAGTTTTTCATAATCATTCTAACAGGATACTATTGTTTTCAGTCTTTTCCTGTAAAAAACTCCGGTCAAAAGTAATCGATTGTTTCACAGTGTCACTGTGCATTCAATACAAAACATAGTTTCCAAAGGTCGAGCCAGAATTAATAAGGGAGAGCAAATAATTTCGCGCGAGATTGCATTCATACGGGTGTCACAATAAGTCAGAGAGCCCCACAGCTCGCTGTCCACTTCGTTCGGACCCTATTCTTGTATCAGTAGATAATTATTTGATAGGAAAAGAATCGTACAGGAAGTTATCTGACTCGACG
>PQWD01007568.1:0-138518 GCA_019425675.1 Leucinodes orbonalis | reverse complement strand
GGAATTTACATAGAGAACGCATTTTTACAGCATTATTTCACGCTTAATTTTACCCGAGATATTGTGAGTATTGTAAAACGGCAGATAAGTGCGCGTCGGGTAGATAGGGCCTTTGTGGCGAGTAATAGGTGATATTTTATGATTGTTTATTCATCATCATCATCATCATTACAGCCCAATTATGTCCACTGTTGAACGAAGGCCTCCCCTAATGATTTCCACGCGGACCGATCCCTTGCAGTTGACATCCATCTGCTACCCGCCACCTTAACCAGATCATCCGTCCATCTGGTTGGGGGTCGGCCTACGCTTCGCTTTCCGTTACGTGGACGCCACTCGAGAACCTTTCCGCCCCATCGGCCATCGGTTCTACGCACTATGTGCCCTGCCCACTGCCACTTCAACTTGCTAATCCTCTGGGCTATGTCGGTCACCCTAGTTCTCCTACGGATATCATCGTTTCGGATTTTATCGCGTAGGGAGACACCTAACATAGCCCTCTCCATAGCACGCTGAGCAACCTTGAGTCTATTCAAGAGGCCCTTAGTGAGCGACCACGTTTCGCTTCCGTATGTCATAACTGGCAACACACACTGGTCAAAGACCTTCGTCTTGAGACACTGAGGTATTTTGGACGAAAAGATCTGCCTTAACTTCCCGAACGCTGCCCATCCTAATTGGATTCGACGAGAAACCTCCTTCTCGAAGTTGGACCTACCCATTTGGACTACCTGTCCCAGGTACACATATTCGTCAACAACTTCGAGGACAGAACTTCCAACTGATATCGGTATAGGTACGACATGGGCATTAGACATGACTTTCGTCTTGTCCATGTTCATTTTAAGACCCACCTGTTGAGAAGCTCCGTCTAGGGTTTCGAGCATAGTGCTTAAATCCTCCATGGATTCTGCCATGACTACTATATCATCGGCAAATCGAAGATGAGTGATGTACTCGCCATTCACGTTGATGCCAAGTCCTTTCCAATCGAGCAGCTTAAACATATCTTCCAACGCAACTGTGAACAGTTTCGGAGATATAACGTCTCCCTGTCTCACTCCTCGGTGCAATTGGATAGGTTGTGTAAGCTCTTCATGTACACGGACTGACATAGTAGCGCTCTCGTACAGACATCTCAATACTTCGATATAGCGAAAGTCAATATGGCACCGTTGGAGGGCCTGAAGCACAGCCCAAGTCTCGATCGAATCAAAGGCTTTCTCATAATCCACAAACGCCAAGCATAATGGCCGGTTATACTCTCTAGTCTTCTGTATAACCTGCCGCAGCGTATGTATGTGGTCTATGGTGCTGAAGCCTTTGCGGAACCCGGCTTGTTCGGGGGGCTGGAAATCATCAAACCTACGCGCGAGACGGTTCGTGATGACTCTGGAGAACAACTTGTAAATGTGGCTCAATAGCGTGATGGGTCTATAATTCTTCAGCAAGGTTTTGTCGCCTTTTTTGAAGAAAAGCACCACCACGCCATTGCTCCACGCCTCTGGCGTCGCACCCTCACGGATCACGGAATTAAAGAGCTTCATTTTTTAATTATTAATAGATAATTTGATACGAATAACGCGACAGTTGCCGCCTTATTAAATGGGTTTACTAGAAAAAAGGAAAAAAATAAAGAAATCGCCTTTGTCTGGAGACATGACCGGCCCACTTTCACTTCAGCGTGCTAATTCTAAGAGCAATCTCTATAACCTTGGTTCTCCGGCGGATATCTTCATTACGAATTTTATCCGCCTATGAGGTCCCGAGTATTGCTTTACAGCTTCACCAGGCAATAAATAAAAATGCTCGGCAGCGCTGGTTTTTTGACGGGGCCTTAATTAAAACCTATTTTATAGATCTTTTTTCTCTTTCAGGTCAGTCAATCCTAATGGTATTTCTAAGTAATAAACAATCTGGGCATTTGCAAATTTTATCATTGTAACCTACGCGATTTCGCAAATTTACACAAAACAAAATGGAAATAAACAAGTTTATTAGTATGTACGCTTAAATTATTGTTGAATTAATGAATAATTTTTTTATAGAAACTTTTGCTCAAGGTTTTATTTTTGTATGGTATATCGCAATTGATTTATCACATTTTTTACACGCACGACAACAGTGTGCAATAAGTACCTGGCCCCTTAACTCTAAATCACTGGTGTACTGTTTACGGGCTATCTTCCTTGTTGCTATTTATTTTAATAAAAAAAATATATTTGATAGTAAAGCATTGATTAGAATAGATAGAGCGTCGGTGGCTCAATGGTGTGGACTGTCGCCTTCCTACCAGGAGGGTTGAGGTTGAAATCCCGACACGTACCAATGTGTTTTCAAATTTTCGAAAATATACGTACGTTATCGACGCTCTTACGGTGAAGGAAAACATCATGAGGAAACCTTCATGCACGCCTGCGAAGAGATTCGAAGGTTGTGTGTGAATTCGTCCAATCCGCACTGGGCCCGCGTGGACGACCAAGGCCTAATCACCCTATACGGGTAGGCTCTTGCCTCACGATGGGGACGTTTAATGAGCTGATGATGATGATGATGAAAGCATTGATTCCTTCAATATTTACTAATAATAAACTTTTCCCAAAATCATAAACCAATTAAAGAGACACGGTCTAAGGACACGATGCTTAACTTTCTAACCTCGCTGCATTCAATCAAACCCTCGAACGAGAAATGGATTATACACGGATGGTGGACACACGTATTCTCAAATCCCAGTACCTATCTTTGACGACCTATTTGGTTGGCTGGCAATTGCCTGTAATGTATATTTTTATTTTATTACTCAGAATAATGTGTAAGTATTTACTTCGGAGAGCGTCGGTGGCTTCTTAGTGTGGATTGCTGCTTTCCTATCTGGTGCGCAGGTTTAATTCCCGCAACGTATCAATGTACTTTCGAAATTATATGAACGTTAATCCGACACTCTTATGGTGATAACTAAATAAATAAATTGATTAAATTGGGACAAGAAGGCGCCGTGCAAATGTCTGAGGAAATTTATTTATGGTGAAATGTGTAACAGATATTGAGCTTAAGACAATCCCCTGAAATCCCTTAAAGCTTCATATAACTAACGATCGTGAATCAATAACAGTTCCAGTCGCCGTTTTCCTTACGTGCCAAATAAGGAATTCTTTCGTTTTTTTAGGGGAAATTGCTTTCACGCGTCGCAGCACTAATGGGTAAGCGATGCCAATCAAAGCCCGCCCGCCGAATTGGGCGGAAACATCCAATGGTTTCCTTACAAGAGAAGTCATCGGTAACGGAACTGCGTTGCTCGCTACTGATTTTTCGGTGCTGGCAACGATTCTGCTTCAACACCTTGGCAAAGGTTCGATTTGTTTTTTTATTTTCTGACCATACTTAGTGCGGTTAGTGTAAAAATATTATCTATTTTTCATGTATGAAAAGAAACTTTCGTACGAATATTTTGGAAAAAATATTTCGGTACTTAAAAATAAAAACTTTATAAAATAAATATTTGTATAAGGAATCATTGTTTTGAAATAAGGCTTTACTGTTGAGTTTACTTGAGTGCTTCTCTCTTGATAGGGCAAAACCACTGAAACACTTTTTTTTTCAACTATGTTAAACTTAGGCTCGTTGCATAAACTTTTTTAAGTCAAAATTTATTTATTTATTTATTAAGGAAACAAACAGCTTTCTTACAATTCATAGGTACAAAATATTTTATATGGTAACACATTAGCCTTCTTAAAGTTTCCAAAGACGAATTGTACATGTAATACGCTTAAGATATACTGGAGACAGGTGCCAAACAAAAAGTTATTTGTTATAATAACAAAAAAAATGTGAAAACAACAAAAAAAAAAATAAATATAATCCTCGCTGTCATCAATTACTCGATGAAGTTAAACAGTAAAAAACCATTCCAAAAAGAAATCCCTAAAGTTGAGCCTCTTCATCTTATAATTGTGTAAATAAATAACTTTTTATATACATAAATGTTAAACTCCATGTACCATATAAACACAAGACTCCCTGGAGATACTTTTCGTGAAGAGAATTGCCATCGGAACGGTTATTCGGTTTATTCCAGCTAGATAGCACGGTAATTCCGGTATTTTCTATGGCAACTATTATTTTAGTGCAAACGGTACGTGCTACTCGTAAAAGCCAATGTCATTTGGATTACAAAACTTAACGGTGCAATAACAAAACGCAATTATCATACACGGCTGTGTAGGTAGTTTGATGGAACTAAGCAATCATTATCATTTGCCTATAACGGCCCACTGCAGGGCATAGGCCTTTCCACATTGTATGCTATTAGGATTAGGCCGTGAGTCGTGACCCATGACACAAACCAAATGCGTATTGGTGGATCTTAATAACCAGTTCAAAATCAAAACGCTTTTAGGTAGTTTGATAAAACTTAATAGTATTTAAGTTGCCTATTATGGCCCAATGCAGGGCACAGGCCTTTCCACTCAGCATGCTATGTGGATAAGGCCGTAACTTTATAAAATGTTTCTACATTATCATTGTTTTGAAAAGGCCGTACTGATGAGTTTTCTTGGGTGCTTCTTTCTCAACAGGCCAAAACACTGAACCCTTTTTTTTCAAATACCAAATTTAACTTTTGTGCTTTACTTTGGTATTTTAAAAGTTATTTATTGTATTGTATGTATCTTTTTGAAGTTCGTAAGTCCTCTTTGTAAGCCTAATTAGCATAAATAGATTTTGACTTCGACTTTTATAAATTATATAAGGCTTTGAGCAAACGCCGTAGCTTACTTATAACGGCGATCAAATATATTTGCAAAAACAAATATATTTGATAGGCATGGTAGGCCAACTTTGAATACGATTATTTATTTATTTACTTGTCCCGGGAACATTCCAGTGCCTTCTGATAAATACGTGTACCCAGTGCAAGCAAAAAAGTAAGGAAACGCCCCAAATCCGGTTTTAGCGATATTCTTGTTTTTTACCATTCAAAGTTATTTTTAACCTTCGGAAAGGGTTTTTACGTTGAAACTGCGTCATACGTTCATTATCATTAAAGTTAATAGAAACACATATCTCTTCAAGTTTTCGAAGTGCAGTGTATGGCAACGGAATCTTCCTTTTTATGCCAACATGTGTGCTGGTCATGGTTTAGAAATCGTTTTCTTCAAAAGGTTCCAGTTCGGTCCCTTTGCATTATAAACATTTTGTTTGCTTGACTATGTACTTGTCTTGGTCTGGGTGTTTTCTATGTATGTATTTACATAAAAGTACTAGTAAAGGAGCTATTAGTTATAGCTCCTTTCTTAAATAAGATCTAGATGGCGCTGCATAAACGTCGGTAAGTATATGCCATGAACATACTCGTACATAAATGGCCTACTACGACTTCAACTAGCTAATAAAGTAAGCTTTGCTGGTAAGATACTCAATCGATTAAGTGCCTAGATATATCAATCGCAGTACCAAATAATATCGAAGCGTCAGTATTATGTACTATGATATTTCGGAAATAGGGCACTGTAGCCTGTAAAATTATTGGATTTAAGGAACTAAATTTAAACTTCATTAGTTTACAACAATACTACATCTGTCATTAGTAGCCGTCAGTGGCGTGCACTCCATATATGCAAATAAGCAGTGCATACCCTGTGCGTCCAGACAACCCGGAAAATCGCCAACATATTGATTGATTCCTACTTATTCGCCCATTTTTCCCTACAGATTTAAAACCAGTTGATCTGCTGTCATCAACAGCACTGAATTTGACAAAAATGTAAATTATTTATTCATTTTAAGATTAGTGTCATTCACTTTACATACCCTACTCATAATCTCTATGCACGCCACTGACAATAAATATAAAGTTATCTCAATCAGCTCCGAATCTCCAATACATAAAAAATATAAAATACAATAAAAGATAATGATACTAAGCTTTTATTACACACAAAACACATACTTAACCGCTAAAAACAAAGACAGAACAAAGAGTGTACATTCAAGGCGGTCTTATCGCTAAAGAGCAATCTCTTTCAGACAACCTTCAACTAGATAAATTAATATTGAGAATTAGGCTGTAAAAATTTTAAGATTCAAATAAAACAATACAATAAACAATATATATTTAATAAATACTGTAATACACCAACGTATACTCAAGATAGTTTTGTTCACCATCAAAACAAGTGTTAATTTTTGTTTACACAAATCATAACGCAAACCTGTTTGACTATGGTCAGGTGCCACGATTAAGCACCACCACTACAGTGTTGGTGTAGTCTCTCGGTAATTTACGCACAATTGATTTTTCCTAACATGTAAGACATTACCTAGGTCTCCATTCCTTCTCTATTCCTCATGGTAGACTCATTACTGAGTCATCTAGGTAGGTACCACCGCAGTGCCAGATATCGTCCCGTGAAATAGGAGTGTTATGCACTTTTGTGTTTCGGGATGAGGGCACTGTAGCTAGTGAAATTACCGATATAAGAGACCGAACATCTGTTGTCCCGGGTGACGGGCGCAGTGCGGCATTGATGGGAATAATAACTGCCTATCAGTTCTTGGATTTTTTTTATGTTATAGTAGGCAAACGAGCAAACAGCTCATCTGATACTAAATGACACCGCCGCCCATGTACATTTGCAATATGTCTCCTTCAATGCCACTCTGTCATGGTTAGACGTATCACTTACCATAAGGTGAGCGTCCAGACTGTCCTGTAAACTTCTGTCATAAAAAAATCTACTTATTTGGTAAATCTAATCTATAAAGGCAAATCTTTACTCTGACTTTTTAACCGGCTTCAAAAAAACCGATTACTCGATTCGACCGAATATACGATTTTTAGCTTGGTTTCCCCAATCAAGCGTTCCATTAAAATCAAAAGACTGAAAAGTATCTTAAAATGTCAATAGTATTTACAAAAAAAGATATCAGTGAACTTATCTGTTGTCTTGTACGACCCTTGCTTAAAATAAGGCTAGATTGCTATGATCCTAATTATGTGCGTATGTTAATTGATTTTTTATATTTTAGTATGTTTTACTTATTTTCTTTGCAATCGAGATTATTATAATATTTTTTTGTACGATAATAAAATGAGATTAATAGGAGCACAAATTGATATTTTAAAAAACCACTCGAGTATTGCCAAAACAAGTTTTGTTAAAAACCATACGTCTCAAATTTAATCTATGCATAAGCATTTGTATAAACCAACCAGTTTTTAAAACTTTGTATCTGTTATCAATCGTTAGTTTTATGAAACGTGTGCCAAACTCTATAAGTTTTCTTAGGAAATTGTTTTGTAACTTTTCTAACTTTCCAACAATGATATTCTATATTATTATAAAAGTTTGTTTTTCCAAAAAAGTTTGATATGTATGTCTATAGTTCATGTTCTAATACAACTACTTCTTTTATTTCTTAATCTAGGGTTTAATAGTGGTAAAGTCTGTGAACATAAAATAATCTTGAACCAAAGTAAACTCACATTAAAATCATATGATATAAATAAATAAATATCCACTGACATTCACACAGCGCCACCTAGCCTCAAGTTAAGCGTGAAGCCTGTATTATGGGTACTAAACAACGGATAAATATACTTATATACATTTTTTTTGTAAATACATACATATTATACATAGAAAACACCCAGACCATTACAAACAGACATGTTCGTGCACACAAATGTTTGTACTGCCCGGGGATCGAACCCGGAACCCTTGGTGTTGCAGTCGACCTCTCAACCGCAACACCAAATGGGTCGTCAAGGAACATTCACACTTGCAAATGAGGGAGTCTCAATTAGTAATCGTGAGAACTATGCATTATGCTATACCTAATCACGTTACTTATCCACGCCAATGCTTTCCAACAATGTCTTTATGATTTCGTATATGCATTTTTATGCATTTTTATTTGCATTAGCAACGGCTGACTAAATCCTTTGTCCGAGGGAATAATTATTAGCATACGCTGCCTTAGCGCATTAACCTATGTGTGCTACGTCTGATTCATCATGCAGCCTAATAAGTCAACTGCTGAACGATGACCTTTCCTAATGACTTCCATGAGGATTGATACCTAGCAGTCTATATCTATCAGCTACCCGCTACCTTAACCAGGTCATCAGTACATCTGGTAGGGGTCGGTGTACTCTTTTTTTCCGTAACATCTGATTTATAATACTTCCGATATAAAACTTATGTAAGATTCACGCTTTTGTTAGGTAATAATACAATAATAATTTTTGGAAGCCTAATCTGAATAAAGAATTTTGTCAAAATCTTTGACTTTTATATATATATATATATATATATATAATTCTTTATTTATTTTTTAAGCGATGATTAAAGTCGTCCGTGTTCTTGGGGTGCTTCTTTCGCTCCTATTTTTCAAGTATCAAATTTCATTTTTGTGTTTTACTTTGGTACATTATTTGTATCTTATATATTTTGTACATGTGAGGTATCGCATCTATGTTTACCTAGCCATGACACGTTACTAGAAGATCAATTCGTCAACCTGCAATGAGACAACCTGATTGCATCAAATTAGACCGTGTCAACCACAAATCACGGTAACGAACATCTAATTAACTTGATCAATATCACGACACAATCCTACGGATATATTAAATGCACGCAGTTAGTAATTACACATAATTATATGTGGCCATTTTCCTCACTTGAACGATAATATGATCAAAATACTATTTTTGGAAATCGTTTAATGTTTCTCACAACACAGGCTTTGCCTAGTGTAGGACCAAGGTAAACCTTTATAAATTTTAATGTTTTCCCAATAAATAAATGTATTATTATTGTTTTCGAAACGAATGCAACGGACACACTAATTTTTTTTTGTAAATACATAAGTACATATTATACGTAGAAAACACCCAGTCCAATACAAACAGACATGTTAATGCACACAAATGTTTTTACTGCCCGAGGACCGAACCCGGAACCCTTGGTGTAAAAGCCGACGTCTCAACCATTACACCAAATGGGTCGTCGATTATGGAAAAATACTTCACTGTCGACCTAAGACCAGAAATGGACTGTTACTGTCTAAAGTAAAACGCGTTATATTCAAACTTGAATAAGCTAAGCAAAACAAAGTCTAATCTATAGACAACAGAAATGTTAATACATTTACGCAGCTATAAGGAGAATATTTGGCATAAATTAACATACACGCTCGAGAACATATCGATATATTGAACAAAAACGTCAAGAATACGTAGGAGCCTCCTTGACCCTTGTACAATGACGCAAGTTATGACATTCATATATTAAAAGGTAATTTTAATAACTATATGCCGTATAGGAAAAGGAAATCTCAGTTTGTACGCTTCCATTCGGTTCGTTCGGATCCATTCGGTTGACATTTGTGCAAGTTAAGCAATTATCGTAATGGTCATTCATCGGATGGGTGACCAAAAAAACATAGTCTTTTGTGCACCTTAAATCATTAGTTTCCTTTTTTTCGAACAGACTACTGCTGTTGGGCGCAGATAGCCTTTACAGCTTCACCGGGCAATTGGCGAGCGCAGATGGCTCTCAGCCTTAAAAAAAATTATACACATTTTTTTAAACATTTTGTTTTCCCAGAGTGGGACTCGAACCTCGGTTTAAGGGGGGCAGGCAGCTTGTTAAAATATCCATAATTATAATTGCGCACAAAGTGATCTTGAACCGACTTTACAGTGACATTTGAACCTGACAAACTTACAAATTGAAAATTCAATATTTCAAAACACTAGAAAACAATGGTTATTAGTATCTGACATAAGTTTTTCAACTGAAGTAGAGTCATTCGGCTTTAGGCCGGTTCGACCAGAATGATACCAAGGCCACACAGGAAACTAGCGTGTAACGCTTTGGTTGTTCCGCCAAGTAACGTTACCGGAGGCCCAAAGCACGCTTCTCTCTCTCTTCAACCCATCGCAGTCCACTCCTGTACATAGATCTCCCTCATTTTGAGTCAGATATCTCGGTCCTCTGCTTATGTCATCCATCATCTCCACCAGCGAACTTTCGCAAGTCGTCGGTCTATTGGGTTGAAGGGCGTCTTACGCTACGCTTGCAAAGACGCGGCCTCCACTCCACAATTCGTCTGCTCCAGCGGCCATCGGTTCTGCGACAAACGTGAGCCCACTGCCACTTCAATTTGCCGATCCAGAGGGCTATGTCGGTCACTTTAGCTCGCTTGAAGTAAATTATTACTGATATAAGATGAGAAATAATTTAAGAGAGACCAAGAGCACCTTATTGACTCTCCTTAAATTTTTGTTTGTTTGCCAACTAATCGTTTTAAGTGACCTTGCAAACGAAATTAGGAACGAATTATATCTCCTTTTTTTATTTACTCTAATGCCTTTACTGCTTTTATCATTATTTTTATAACTGACTAGCCTTTACAGCTTCATAGGGCAACAAAAGATCACTGAGGTCTTTCAGTCTTATAAACTTTCACCGTAGTGGCCTTAATTTTTAATTTGACAATAAAGATATATAAAATAAAGCTTTATTGTTTTTAATTGTTATACCTAACAGTTTTCCAAAAGAACACTTTCCACTCGTAACTAACTAAAAATTCAATCAGAATTGATTAGTTAATGGCATTATCAGTAAATTGCATGAATTAATTACAGTTATTGAATAATTATGGACATATTTACTAATTAATTTGAATAATTACTCTAAATAGCTCTGGCACGATATTAATATAACAATAATATTGAATAAATTGTAAACTAGATGTACCTACGACTATGTCCATGTTTAAATAATATTAAGCCGTTATTACTTTTTGTAATATTAAGCAACCTGTTAAAGCCTGGACAAAATTTGTCCAGCTCTTTCAGAGTTGGAACAGACAGACAGTTAATATTGGAATAAATATATTTTTTCATTCCAGTCGAAATTGCAATACATAAAGACAATATTACCTGTAGAAAAATATAACAATTGGTTCTTGATTTTATAACATAATATATTATCATTATATTATTCTGACCAATTTCTTTTTTTTTACCTTTCGGTGTAGAACTGCAAGGTATAAAGAACCCATCACAATTATTTCGTTCATATCTTTAGAACTAAAAAAATTTATAGTTATGTCTGCGTACCAAATATTAATAAATAAATATTCACGGACAGAATTGAACCATGCCAAGATTACTTATTCATTAATAAATCACACCTGCGTATTGATAAATCAATTAACTAAAATCTTCTATAATAATACGCATTATTTAACCAGGACTTCAAAGTAGCAAAAAATATAAAAACCACAGATTCATAAACTAAAGTTTTAAGCCCGTGTTCTAGAACGAGACTCAAGCATTGATCTTTACTTAAATAGAGTTAGAAAGGGATGCCGCTATTAATCGTATGTAGCGCTATCCCTTTGTAACTCAATTTAAGTAAAGATAACGTTGAATCTCGTCCTTAAATTCGGGCCTTAGTTTATTTAAGTATATATCTGTGATAAAAACTGACCTCAGTCTTTACCTTCTCTTAACGAGTAAGCGTTACGTTGCATTTTATCTCGACTATTGGGCAACTGACCACTGATGGTTAAACTAAACCAAAGAACGAAACACGCTTAGTTGAACGCGTGGTTACGTTAATCTCTTATCTTAAAATAAACATTGTTTGAATTTCAACTCAATCTACTTGTGATTAAAATTGTTTTTGTATTTTTTGTGCTGATTGCAATATCCAAGTGCCATGTTTTTGTAAATCTACCAGTCTATGAAGCCATCGAGCCTTTTTTATGGCACAAATTGGACGGGACGATTAGGACGCTCATCAGGTGATAAATGATACGCCTGAGCGTGATAGATGCAGTTTTGAAAAATATTAATAACAGTATACTGCGCCCATCACCCGAGACGAAAGGTGTTAGGTCTCTTATACCCGGTAATTTAAAAAACTACAGTGCCCTCAGCCCGAAACACGTACACTCCTTCTTCTTCTTCTTCTCGAGTCGATATAATATGTATTCACAAGTTAAATATGGTAATGCGACCAATATTAGGCCACTTTAATCGCCCAATACACCCCTATTCAAACGACTCAGTACCGAGCCTTTGTAGAAAATCGTATTAACGTGTTCGTATGTTTAGGACCTATTTTGAAGACAGTAGTACAGAAAAAAATTAAAAGAATATAAAATACACAAAACCCTCTTGTTTGCTAAAGGTAGGTTAGTTGGGCATTAATTATTGATGTCTCGGTGTTTTGTATTCGACATTATTAAATGTAAACAATGAAAGAATCTTTACAAACACCACAAAGGGAAGCCGTGGAATATAGTTCACAAATATGACCTTTAAAGCTTTGTATAAATCAAAGAGAAAAACTGTTTCTCTAACAAGAACGTTAAAACAAAAGACGAACAGCCCTTCATTTTACTATAAAACATAAGGTAATGCTAACATATTTAGAGACACCTGACCCGTTTTATCATGCCAAACTCGCTTTTGATGACTTTTAGACACCTATTAGATAAGTGTTAATTTCCAAAATATTTAAACCACAAAACCAAACGCTTTGTAACACAGTCCAAACAATCAATCAGCCCACCATCGACCATTGCCAATCACAGGCCACCCAAAGTGCGCCTGCCATCCCAGTCTTGGGCAGCCTCCATACATCTTCGTCCTTGCATCTTGCCACCTTTTGCAAGAGGTCGGCCTATCGCGCAGCTGAACGTCAGTTTTTTGCATCCCTTTTTTATTTGCGTTTGTACCTTTAGTTATACTAACCGCTAATACTTTAAAAATGCCAATATTATTTGACCTTATTTATATGCATCAGGTTAGTACCCAGAAACAATCAGTAAGATTGTTTGTCTCATCGACCGAACAATAGGTATTGACAAAACTCGGGTTGCGTGGATCTGATAAACTCCATTATAATCAGGTAGTTAATTTGTACTGGAAGTAGTAAGATGCAAGGTGCTATTCTTTGCAATTATTTGTTTAATTAAGAAACAGTTGCCAATATTATAAACCCTTAGGTACGGTAAGCCTTCAGTCCTGACTACTATCAAAGGATGATAGTTCTATTAGTTGTTAACACACATCACTCCGCACTGAGTCTAGATGTGTTTGGTCCGCCTTCCTATACATATGCCGTATGAGATGGAAAAAATATCAGCCATTTTGTTTCGAAGCAGTTTGTGTTTTGTATACAAAAAATGCAGTTTGGTGTATATTAACGACTACTAAGATTCTAGCCGTGTCCGACGGTTTAATGAAGCATGGAACCATATTTCTGTTCAAACAATCAGGTGATTTATCCTGCAATGTCACAACAATCTGGGGACTTACAAAGTTACTTTCCCTTAAGCGCTCAGACTACCTACTTGATCCTAAAGTCATTAAAGGGTGCTATGAACTCTTTGAATATTATTCTTTATAGACAAACTAACTTTAGATGCTAAATGGTAACCGCCGCTTATAGAACCGACATGTCCAAAGACATGGACCCAGCCATCTCGGAACTTATCAGAGAACAATACGGTCTGAAGTTTGTGCCATTTTTATTCGGTTGAGCTTATGCTGAACCTATACAAGTTTATGCAACGAGCCTAAGGCCGTCCTGAAGCGGGACTCGAGCCTCGAATTAGAGTGTTGCAGGAGCTTGGTACCGTACTATATGTTTGGGGTGAAAAGCGACTCGGTACGTTCCAGTATCGCAAACAGAGTCTGGTTGTATGTACCTACAGGGATTCGCGACGATGGCCCCGCCGGTGGGGCGGAACAAACTCTACACTACAAAAATGTAGAGTTTGTTCCATAAATTGCATAAACATTTATTATTTGAACAATTTTTGATATCATACCGTTTTGTTCTCTACTCGTAGAATCATAAAGAGATTTAGATAATTATATCTAATAATAACTAAGTTATTAATTGATAATGTAGTATATCACCTATTAACTGTAAGTTTATTAGAGCTTAAGTACTGTAAGTTACGCAATTCTTGACTTTTTAAATGATATTATAATATAAATCTATAAAACACGCATTTCTTCAAGTTCATACTCTATCAAATACAATTTTACATAAGTGAATGTTCAAGGAATCGAACGGCCAATAATTTAGGAATAAACAGTGTGTCCTTTTACAGAAAAAATCAAGGTTCATTTTGTTTTTTGTTTCTTGTTTTGATATATAATACATTTTCTAAAAATAACGTTTCCTCAAAACTAAAAATGATGCATTAGGTTTCCAAGTTAATGTTGTTTTCCTCTCTACCTATATTTTAAAAGAAAAACATTAATGTCAAGCTACGCATCATCCAATAAAATATTTTGAATATTCAACCTCACATCCTAGTTAATTTCATAAATAATTATACTAATTATTTGAACCTCACAATGATGCATTGTTACAATACAATGTCACTACGTGATATTAAATGATAACTATTATATCAAACAACTGTACGCATACCAAAAAATATTAATCAACTTACTTAGTATTTAGGAACTGCTTCTCCAAAATAACACTTAAATATCATTCGATATATAAAACACAGACACTCCACTAATTTAAAAAAACACGTAATCTTTATTGAAAAGACATTCGAATTTCAAATTTCGCGCCAATACAACGTATCATGCGCGTGCTGTCAAGCAGCGCGCTAAAATAACACTGAACTTGATGCGCAATGCGCAAACGCAAACCAACTTGCCTTCGCGCCAAAACCACTTCGAAATGACACTTTAAAGCTGGAACACTAAGGTCCATTGTAGTAAGAAGGTCATTAAGTCAATTAATGAAGTTAAATTGCTAATCATCGGATTGTTTCTAACATTTTCTTTGGTGTGATTTCCAACAGCCTTGTAGATGCCTTGAAGAATGGTCCCATTGCACATAAACATACGTGTTCGAGGGTTACGCTCCATATAGTCACGTTTGAGAGGTACTATGTTTTTTAAAAGGTTTTATGTAAACGAACCACTTTGTAAATTCATGGTTAACTTACTATTTCTTGTTACTCATTTGTTGAATAAAATCCCCTAAATCCTAATGTAGTCCGTTGAAACATCTCCAGGAGACTTTACAATAAATGTTCTATTGTGTTGCGATACACCCCAGATGATAGGATCATCGTGATTGCATCCTAATATGTCCACTGAAGATTGAAGGCTTCAGAAGATTACGGCAGGTATATAACAAGACATCACTTTTTCGGCATCATCGGGTATTTTATTAATAGCAATCAAAGAAGCTTTGATTATTTAAGGCTGAGGGCCATCTCCTTAAAAATCGGTGGACAAACCGTTCTTAGAGATTGGTTGAGCTCTCTAATGGCGTCATCCACCAGGGAACTACACCGTCGTTTTGTTCTTCAAGAGGGGTGACAAAACTCTCTTGATGAATAATTGACCGATAGCGCTTCTGAGCCACGACTAGAAGTTGTTTTTCAGGGTTGACGAATCGTTTCGCCATTGAACTTGACAAGTTCCAACCACCAGGACAGGCTGGATTTCGAAAAGGCTACAACGTCGACCACATATATACTGTTCGGTAACTTAGAAACGACAGAAGAGTACCAGCCGCTGTGTATGGCATTTGTGGACTACGGGAAAGTCCTGGACTCCATCGAAACCTGAGTTATTCTGGAAGCTCTGCAGCGCTGCAGTTTCGACTGGCCATATATTGAGGTGATGAAGTGTCTCTCCATCATAACGACGATGACCATTCAGCTCCAAGACCAGCGGACAAGACCCATCCATTTTCGTCGCGGTATGTGACAGAGGGATGTTATATCCCCAAAACTGTTCACAAATGCAATGGAGGATGTTTTAAAGACTCTGATCAAGGCATCAACGTCAATGGAAGGTTTATTTCTCATCTTTCCTTTGCTGACGATATCGTTATCATGGCACAGTCATCGAAGGAGCTTGCTGAGACGCAAGACAAGATGAAAGTCATGTTTAATAGCCATGTCATGCCACAACCAGTATACAATGATGGCGTCCTTCTGGATGCTATGCAAGAATAGTTTTACTTAGGCCAAACAGTTATCACCAATCATCTAGTTTTGCTAGGCTGGTCATTGAAATTACAATATTCTTTTTGTTATGTTACCAAGTGTACAGGACGATGTTGCAAAGTTCTAAGTGAGCTAACACTGCAATTATGAACTGCAACGGTATGGTGACGGTGTAATATATAATAACGCTGAAACTGTGTTAAATTAGGGAGAACCGTTATATCTTAACGTTTGAGGTTAGTAACAGTAGAGAGGAAGAAGCAAGAAATGAAATAAAGCAGAGCGGTCAAGACGCTCACCTGATGGTAAGCGACACGCCTGACATTGACCTGATCGGCTTTGATGGATAGCAGCAACTGATAAATAATTTTTATTCTCCATCAACGCCCGTCACCCGAGACAACAAATAAAAGGTCTCTTGTACCCGGTAATTTCACTAACTACAGTGCCCTCGGTGCTGTAGCCAGTGAGCGTCGGTGGCTCAATAGTGTGGAGTGTTGACCTCCTACCGAGAGGGCTGAGGTTCAAATCCCGCCACGTACCATTGTGTTTGCGAATTAACGAAATAAGCGAGGAGATTCAAAGGTTTTGCGTAAAGTCGGCCAATCCGCGCTGGGACCGCGTGGACTCTTAAGGCACAACCGCGTACGGGTAGGCTCGGGCCCCTCGTTAATGACCTATTGAGTTAAGGATGAAGAGACTTTAAGATAAATTTTACCCAGTGAATCTAAGATATTCTCGCTTAAGGCATACAAGATAATATATACTCCTATTATTTTTTATTTACTTTGTTGCAGTCAGACTTATAGCACGAGACCCCTCAATCCGCGGGGCCCGTAGACTTTGCATCTCTTAGTATATAACTAATCCGGCACTGGCTATTCATATTAAAGTTAGTTAATCATAGTATCGTAGAAAATGTCTCATAGCGTTTGCCTTTGTACTTTGTGGAACGATGTTTATACAGACAAAGCCAAGTTTGGTGACCCTGAATCGGGTCTGAATAACCTAAATGTTTGCGTGTGAATTATGCGTGGAATAATCTTACAACGTGAATTAATAATGAAAAATCATTTAGCTAAGTTCAATTCAATTCATATGTGCATGGCTGTTTATTTGCTTCTTTGCTATAGAGGTCTGAATGTCGAGTTTAGATCACAACGTGTTCCGTGGGTCATGGATTCGGTTTCACATGAGAACGCAACTCAAAATTGAAACCACATCGGAGGTCGTTAGGCGGTTTCAAAGTCTTTCACGATGGTTATATCTTGGTCACGTGCTCCGACACGATAGATACGCGTTAATTCAACTCATTATGATGGGCAAGGTAGAAGGGAAGAGGCGCGCTGGACGCAAGAGAAAATCATGGCTGCGAAATATCCGAGAGTGGACCGGCATTACTTCCGTCGAAAAACTGTTCCGACTAGCGGTTGACAAATCTCGATCGATCGAGTACAAAAAGCTGACGGCCAACCTTCAGGATTGAAGAGGCACTTGAAGAAGAAGAAGAACTGTTTTTTGTGACCCACCAGCCATTCGCGGAGATTATAGCAAATCCCTTCACTACCATGGAAGAGTTAAAGTAAATAAATTAATATAGATTTAGACAAACCCACGTATTCTCAAGAACGTGAAATATTGATGGCGTCACGGTTCAAGGTTCCAAGTCAAGGCGTGACATCTGCCATGTAAAACCATCAATATTTATAAAGAAAATGTCTGAAAATATAATAGTACAGAATATGAAGGTTCTTGAATTTTTTCTACATATTTTTTCAAATGATATCCACCTACATACAAGACTGTTCACGTGATGGTAAGATGCCACTATCACCAGTGATCTTAGAGTGAATACGGACATTTCACTAGCTTGAGATATGTTTATAACCTATTTTTGACGATCTTCGTCATCGAGTTAGTCAGCAATCTTCGATTTGTGTGATTTCCCAGTTTGGTAATGATATAGGTAGCTGAATCCCCTGATTTTTTGACAAGAAGATGATTCCGTGCTTAGGAGGGCACGTTAAGCCGTCGATCCCGGCTAGTTGCTTAGGATAGTGGTCGTTAACATCCTTTGATCCGCATTGGGTCCTCGTAGTGGGTTACAGCCCAATCTTTTCATAACTATGCTGTGCGGGATAACCTATGCCGCGAAGGAGACGTTATAGAGTAACGATGATGAACGAAGGCTGATGACACTTCGACACCACCCGATCCCTAACAGTCGACGTCCATCGGCTACTTGCCACCTTTACCCATTGAACGCCTAGAATCCAGACACAAGAGAAAATCTATTGTGTCTGGCGCCTTAGGGCATCATTGGCGGACAAAGGGTTAACTTAAATCATCTATCTATCTGGTCGTGAGTCTTCGGTTTTATTACTGTTTCGAGGACACCACTCCCTCTTGTAACACTTTAAGCCGACGTTCAGTCTAATCTTGGGATGCCCTTAGGTTGGTTGAATATACCGTTTAGGGTGAGAGCCATCTGCACTCGCCACTTGCCCGGTGTAGCTGTGATGGTAATCTGCAGCCAACATCTTTGCGACTTACATACTTTAATACTAGGAACAAAAACAAACTTGCGGTCCCAAATCTTAGACTAAGTAAAGTAGGGAAATCATTGGTTGGAAGAGGCATAACATTCTTTAATAAAATACCACAAAATCTTGCTGAATTGCCCATTGACCAGTTTAAATTAAAGATAAAAAACCCTCATGAAAAAATATTACTATACAATAGACGAATATTTATTGGATAAAGATGTGTGGTCTTGCACACAGTGTTCCAGTTGCAAAATCTTTGTAATAAATTATTGTATTATTGTGTTGTGTGGACTGTCGCCTTCCTACCGGGAGGGCTGAGGTTCAAATCCCGACACGTACCAATGTATTTTCGAATTTCGAAAATAGATGTACATTATCGACGCTCTTACGGTGAAGGAAAAATCGTGAGGAAACCTTCATGCACTAATCACCCTATACGGGTAGGCTCGTGCCCCTCGGTGGGGACGTTTAATGAGCTGATGATGATGATGATGAAATTATTGTAAATTATGTGGTAAATGACAAATCTCTGTAACCACTGACATAAAAAGTTTAAAAGAGTGCCCATCGAGCTTCTTCCCGGCTCTTCTCTAAGATCCTACTTATTCCGAACCGGTGGTAGAGTCATTAAAAATATAATAATAATAACAATTGACGATTCAAAAGTATTCTAAACAAATTTATTTGAATAAAGATTTTTTTGTTTGTTGCTTGTTTAATGACAAAATGTATCATGATCTTTGACGTTATTTCTGTTTGAATTCCCCAGTTATATGAGACACGAGTAACGAAGCAATGACGTTGTATTTACGCACGTCACAACGTGTGGGTGGAAGCATCAGTGCGTTTAATTTATACTTAGCCGCATTTAATATAACGTGCTTATAAAGCCTTGACAGTTTCTCAGGTGTGGAAATGTACCAACGGGTTTTTAATCTATATACTCGTAGAAGTTCTGTTTAAGGCAATGCGTGAGTGAAAATTGGCTACTATCATGTCATATCACATTTTTCACGACAAGAAATTATCGGGTATAAGACAATGATATTCTGTATATATAAAGGTAGATACGCTATCCGTGCCTCAAAAACGAACCGCCGAAAAGAGTACAGTTTTGTATTTTGTTTAGGTAAATGTGTTCGAAATTCGAAACATGTGTATGTGTGCTGTCACTGCATTCGGAACACTTTTTTCGATTGTTTTGTGAGCATATCACGAAACCAAACATTTTTACATCATTGGTATAAAAGACCTAACATCTGTTGTTCGCGTGACGGGCGCAGTGCGGTATTGATGGGGAACAATAACTGTTTGTTAATTGTTGGTGTCCACAATGCCGCTCTGGCGTGGTCAGGCGTATGACTTACCATCAGGTTAGCGTCCTGACCGTCCTCAACACATATAACATAAAAAACAACCTATCGCAGTCCCTGCTGAGCATTGGTCTCTCTCATCCCGCACCAGATATCCCAGCCCCCGTCATCCATGATTCTATCTCTCTGCGATCTGGAGAGTGCAGGTTCAAATACTGCCACGTACCAAAGTCTTTTCAAATTATGTACATTTATTCAATGCTCTTACGGCGAAGAAAGACATCGTAAGGAAATCTGCGCAGAGATTCAAAGGTTGTGCTGAAGTCAGCCAATCCGCACTGGATCTGCGTGGACTACAGTCCTATACACCCATCACGGGCAGGCTGGTGCCCCTCGGCGGGGACGTTTTATGAGCTGATGCTGTCGATAAAAATAATTAGGTACGTATATTTGTGAAATTTAGGAGTGAAAAATAAAGTTTTGACAAATTAAATTGAGGTTAATCCAACAATGCTCTTCCTGCTACATTCAAAAAAGCATACTTAATATTATGTGGTAGACGTTATAAGCCAGAATATTTTACTTTGCTCTTCCGGGAAACTCACAAAGACACGTTTATGCTTGAAATTACTAGCACCTTAATAATAATAATATCATAAGGGAATGAAAACAACATTCTTGATTGTTCTTATTAAGCCCAGGATACAATTATGGTGATTATATGCTCATATTTTAATTTTACGTGTGCCGTAAGAAGAGAGAGCTTAACTTTACGTGTGCCGTAAAAACATTAGAAGAGAACGGGTAACACTACTCTCTCATCCATCATCATCATCATCAGCTTAAAAGGATTCTCTGGAATAGGACGCAGTAGTTTGAGGACCCATTAGTGTAATAGAGACGTCGGCCGGGTTCGATTCACGGGCAGTACAGACAGACGCTCTTACGGTAAAGGAAAACAGCGTGAAAAATCCTGTGTACGCCTACGAAGAAATTTAAAATTCCAAATTCCGGTTGTGCGTGAAGCCGACCAATCCGCGCTGGTCCCGCGTGGACATCTAAGGCCTGTACATCCTTTACGAGTAGGCTCAAACCCCTCTGTGGGGACGTTTAATGAGCTGATGTGATGACCGACAGACTAAAACACTCCCATAGTGCTTATTCATTCATTTATTTTATTTCAGACATAAAAATCCATATTATCTACATACTCCACTTATATTAAACATTAACAATAAAACAGTAAAAATATTAAAATTAAATTAATTATGGAGCTTAAAATATATTTTATATATATTCTGTCAGAGCCGAATCTACCTAAGGGCTATTTGGGCTGCAACCCAGGGCCCTGAGATTGAAGGGGTGGGGCCCCTCGCTAAAAACACTAGGTGACTCGGTTTCCCTCTTATTCAAAGGTTGCTTGGAAGAGATTGCTGACACAGCAATAAGGTCGCCTTTTGTACAATTAATACTTGCGTAGATTCAAGTAAGAACAATTTTTTGACGTCAAAAGATAGGCCCCTCAGCAGTTTTAGCCAGTGCCCCACAAATTAACGATTTGAGATTCATGGATTCAAATAATTGAAAATTTTGTTAGACATACACACAGTAGCGCCTTGAGTCCCAACTTAAGCTAATAGCTGAAGAAGAAAAACTAAACACCAAAAAAGTCACACTTGTTAACTTTTAATAAATACATGATGTTACTCAACATCATGGAAACGTCGTTCAAAAAGGAACGTTGCATGGGAATAGTACACACAACCTTTGTTGAAGTAGCTGCGGACATAGAAATATATACATGGTCATCCCTTAAATTATATGGACCACAGATTTCCCAATACAGGAGATGGGGCAAGCCGCGTTTAAAGTGCGACAAATGTAAGCTCAACGAGCATACACTGGCTGCCAGTTTACGCTCTGTGAGACGAGTCAAGACGCACGAATATTAGAAAAAATTACCGTTTTTTTCCAAAATGCCATCCTGTGCAATTGTAACATGCCATCATCGCAATGAATCAGTAAATTTACCAAGAAATATAATAACTTTTCACAGGTAAGAACCGAAAAGAAATTGCGACACTGGACTGCCTATAAACTTGGCGGCTTGTCCAGTCTAATGTATATTCTGATGTCTGTGATATGGACCCAACATCCATCTTTCGTACCCAAAAACGACCTGGCAGTTAAAGTCGTTTAGGCGAACTGCCACATGCACAAGACAAATGGCAGGTTACAGTACAATTTACGATTAAGAGTCCATGGATTTACTCAGGTTTCTTACATGACTTATACTATACGGTGGGCAGTTCAATAAAATCAGTAACATATTGTCTGTCTAATCTATACCTTACACGGGTATGCCTCTTTTATACGCTGGTGAACGTAAACAAATTATAATAATTTCTGTTAACCATACCTATACAAAACAATATCGAAATAGTTACCTCGACCTTTACTACAATTTATTTGCATTATACTGCCATCTAGTAGAATACCAAAGAACCAACTTAACTACGCTGCATCACTAAAGCATTACTAAACTGGTAACTATTTAATTACAAGTATGCCAACAGATGTCTCTAAAAGCTTTCTGTGTCCTAAACTAGATGGCGCAATCAAAGTTTTGAAGTACACTCTTTAAAAAGAAAACTTTAATTTTAGTGTGTATGAACTTGTTAAGATTATTTAATTGCAATCAACTCTCAATGTAGAATCAGATATCGGCGCTGCATAAGGTCGTCATTAGAGACTGGACGAGGAATGTGAAGGACCAGGACTATTCATCCCTAACCTGTTACGTTTCCCGGGCAATACAAATATTTCTGTGTTTCATCATCATTACAGCCTAATGATGCCCATTGCTGAACGAAAGCCTCCCCTAATGATTTCCACGCGGGCCGAGCAGTTGACCTCTAACTGCTACCCGCACCTTAACCAGGTCATCCGTCCATCTGGTTGGAGGTGATTTTTTTCGTAATGCCTGAAAACCACTAGAACTCGATACTTGCCCGGCGAAGTTGTGAAGGTCACCTGCCAACAGCGATAGGTCATTGCGAAAAAAACGCGCGCTTTATGTTACACTTGACGAGTGAGTGATGTTACCAGTTTCCAAAAACTTCCCCTTTCCGTTCCCCAAGGAGATTCCATTTTAACGTTGGCAATGTATTTCCTTTGGAGTAACTTGTGACCATGGGTAACGATATCACTTACCATCAGGGCACACTTACACTAAATTACTTGATATTACGAGTCAATGGTGTCGTAATGACGACATTTTATAATCCAATTGTAAATTTGGTATTCCGATACAACTTATATGTTATGGTAATTGTATCATTATGATAAAAAAAAAAAAATTATTATTTCCTGAATAATGTTACAATTATATGTCGGAATCCCCTTTTAAGCAGAAATTGCCTGTACCAGGGGACTCCGCTCTTTCACAATGCAGTACATACAACATTGAGCAAATATCCTCAAATAAACAATTTCTCAGGTAAATAATTTAAGTCTGACAACATGTATCTATAAGCTACTAGGTTTACAATAATATGTCTTATAACAGTTATACATTAAAATCATATACATACATGCATGTATCCATCAGGTTACTAGGTTTACAATAATATGTGTTACAACAGTTTTACATTTAAGTCATATATATATACATGATCAGCTCATTATACGTCAAATACAACGGGGCACAAGCCTGCGCCTATATAGGTGGTCAGGCTTTAGCCGTCCACACGGGCCCAGTGCGGATTGGCCGAATTCACGCACAACCTTTGAATCTCTTCTTAGGCGTGCGCAGGTTTCCTAACGATGTTTTCCGTCACTGTAAGAGCGTCGGATAGACATTGGTACGTGGCGGGATTTGAACCTGCACCATCGGGATCGGAAGGCATCAATCCACACTTATGACCCACCGACGCTCACAATTGTATAGTAAATTGTACGTAAAAGTAGAATGAATTGTCTAATGGTGTACGCAATTAAAATATATATTATTTTATTCATGATGGGCTTGCTCTTGAGCACAGACTATCCTAGTGGAAGAGACGTTCTCTAAGTAAAGTATAGAGCGAGTTTGCCCAGAAAAAGCCTATTCACGCTTTTTGAATGCACAGGGTTGTATGTGGATGGAAACACAGACGCAGGCAGATCATTCCATTTATTTGCAGTACGCATAATAAAAGTAGACGCGAAACGCTTAGTCCGAATACGGGGAACGTCAACTACAAACGGATGAAATTTTGAAGTACGCCTAATCTACCATAAAACAGAAGTAAAGTTTGCCCACCCATGTAGTTAATATAATAAAGACACGGAATTAAACCGACTACACCTAAATGTTACAACGGAATATGCATTATGATTTCCTAGTCGAAAATAATGTCAGGCGAACAAGCTACGGAAACGTGTGAGCAGGCGTTGCGAAAAATATATATAATAACTAGTGACACGGCGTGTGTTTGCTTGTAATGGTGTAAGGTTGCGTTCACAGTAACAGATTAACGACCGATGTCAAATAATCTGCGGTCCTCTCACTAAAACCAACCAAACACCAAAAAGTGATTTCGAAGAAAAACTAAAAAACTGTTCTTAAAATACAATTTAAATTAATATTTCCTGCATCACTTACGATTTAACATGGCTAGAAATATACAAAGATAATATAATGTAAAATCACTAACTTTGACGCATTTTTAGCTAAAAAGTGGGTATAGTCAGTTTTGAGTTAGGAATATGTTGAATTTTTTTATTTATATCGGGCAAACGAGCAGGCGGCTCATCTGATGGTAAATGACGCCGTCGCCATGTACACTTGCAATACCAGAGGGCAAGGAAATGCGTTGCCGGCCTTTAAGTGAGAATACGATCTCTTCTTGGAGGACGCCAGGTCGTATCGCTCAGGGAATAAGTCAGAATTACTTGTCACTTAAAGGTTTTTTGTATTCGAATATTTCTAAAACTAAAAGCTGATTACAATAATTAAACAGAAAGAGAATTTGAACTGTATATTTGCATTTATAACTCAAATGACCGTCTGAAGGTAAACGTGGTTCTAATTAAAGGTCGGCAGTAATTCACAAATGCTGGAAAGTGACGGCATCATCATCGTCCTATGACATCAGTGGCCATAAATTCGCAAATACAAAAATGCGTTTGTATTGTGTCACAATATTCAAATGTTGCACTCATTTGTTCCGTTTTATGGATTGAAATTCATCATCATCAGCTCATTATACGTCCCACCGAGGGGCACGAGCCTACCGTAAAGGGTGATTAGGCCTTAGTCGTCCACGCGGGTCAGTATATTTGTAATTTAGTAAACATTAATTTTAAATGGTCATCGATTTAAAAAAACAGAGTACAAATACAATATAATAATAATAAATATCTACTGACATATATACTGCGCTAACTGACATACAAACAACGGATAAACTTATTTATATACATTTTTAGGCACGGGCCTACCCTATACGGGTAGGCTCGTGCCCCTCGGTGGGGACGTTTAATGAGCTGATGATGAAATTACAAATATTCATATCGAATAGTTAAGTGTGAACAAGATTTAGCTTAACGGTGAGATTTGAGACTCGTCAAGTCTTATGCTGATTTTGTTTACTTAAATATAACTTAATATAACCTTATTGGGTAATACCACATAACTGGAACAATCCCGGGGCCGTATAAGGATTGGGCTGTTGCAAAACTCTCAAAGGCTTTATTTTTTTATGATTCAAAGAGTACAGGACCGACAGGCCACTTGATGGTAAGTGATACGCCTGACTATGACAGAACAGCGTTGAAGGAGACCAATAACTGATAGGCAGTTATTATTCTCAATCAATTACCGCAGTGCACCAGTCACCTGAGACACCCAAAACAAACCTCGGTAATTTTACTAGCTACATCCCTTATCCCGAAACGCGAAAGTGCGTAATAGCACAGATATGATAATTTATCATATTTCACGGGGCGATATCTGGCACAGCGATGATAACTATCTAGTCGACTCAGTACAGAGCACAGATTTCCCAATACAGGAGATGGGGCAAGCCGCGTTTAAAGTGCGACAACTGTAAGCTCAACGAGCATACACTGGCTACCAGTTTACGCTCTGTGAGACGAGTCAAGACGCATGAATATTAGAATAAATTACCGTTTTTTTCCAAATTGCTATCCTGTGCAATTGCAACATGCCATCATCGCAATGAATCAGTAAATTTACCAAGAAATATAATAACTTTTCACAGGTAAGAACCGAAAAGAAATTGCGACACTGGGACTGCCTATAAACTTGGCGGCTTGTTCAGTCTAATGTATATTCTGATGTCTGTGGTACATAGTATAAGTACCACTTTAGTGCATTTTCCTCCAAGGTACGGAAGCATAAAAAAGGAAAAACAGGTTACCTAAATAGTTGATAATTTAAATACTTTAAGTTAAAATGTAAAATGTTACCAAACAAAAAGTATTCATAAATGTATAAAAATCAGTGTTCAGTTGTAAAATAGCACATTAATGAAGTGTTAAGTACCATTATTACCAGTACATTTTATTCTCATCTAAGAAAGATTTTTTTATTAAATAAATAAATAAAAAAAAATGTATTTATTTAATTTAGGTCCACAAAGAATACTTTTAAATGTCAAATGAAGCTACCACTGGTTCGGACTGTGTTTATCTACTGAGAAGAATCCAGCAAGAAACTCAGTAGTTACTCTTTTCAAAAAACATTGTGTTTTGATAGTACTTTGGTTTCCGCATGTGAAATTTACATTTATAGTGCTACATCAAAGATCACGGGCTGTTAAAGTTGATGTTATCAGATAAGTTAATGATACTTATGGAGGGACAATTTCATCAAATCGTAAATGCAATTATACTCGAACTTTGTAGGCCATTATCCAAGTCTAATCATCGCATATTACGTTTTAATTTCTTTATATGACACGTGCATTATTACAAAGTTTTACTTCCGGACCAATAAACTAATTAACACCCTATCACAATACCTGCAAGACTTAAGGCATACGCCACTGGTATGGTTACCAGATGAAGAAATCAAAAGACCGGAGAAACGGCCAGATTACCATGGAAAACTCCTGAAATTTCCCAGAAACCTAATTATCGCTTTATACACTGCGCCTCTAGCTCACGCATTGCAACTTGCACGCATCGCACGTAGTTGGTTTAACTTTTAATGATAGAAACCTTTAAAATCCTGTGTTCATAATAATTCTGTGAAAAGTCGGAAAATACTGAGATATGGTAACCCCGGTAGGGTTGACGGAAAATCAGTAATAACTGACTACGCTTGGTTTGCATTATCACTGCATCTGTCATAGGCAGGCGTGTCACTAGCCTAAGTTTGGGGGGAAGAAAGGCTGCGGCAATTATAAGTCATTATACTACTGCCACAGATAAACGGCGTAAAACCCTGAACTTATCACGGGTGCCGCAAAATGCGTGTTGTGGACAGAACTTTTCGTAACAACGTTTTTCGTCGAATGAGGTTACCGGATCCTCGAATTTCAATAGGTGATTTTACTCGGTGGTAGACTGGGTACTGAATCGTTTAGGTAGCTACAAGTTCAGTGCCAGAACCGTCCCGAGAAACGGAAATGCTTTGCACTTCTGATAAACAGTTTTATTCTTCATCAATGCTGCACTGCGCCCGACATCCGGACAACAGATGAAAGGCACCAGCTTCAGTGCCCTCATCCCGAAACACACAAGTGACAAAAATGAATGACACTCCTGATTCACGGGACGATATCTGGTATTGCAGTAATACTTACCTAGACGACTCAGTACCGATTCTGAATTATTATGTCGTTATTAATAATTCAGAATCGGTATCTGAATTGGGTATTTGACACCACAAATCATTGACGTACTTTTTATGAACTGTCAAAAAGGAACGTTTCCATATATTTTGTATGAGATTAGTGATATGTGACGTCATTGCTCACTATCATCAATTGACCTAATATTTAATGTTTTCTGTGTTTTTAAAAATACAATATTGCAAATAAATAAAAGTGATAAATGAAACAACATATAAAATAGGGTGCGCTTTTATAAGAATAACGTTTGATATTTTATTGCGGATGTTGGAAACTATGTGTTGGAAGCTATGTGAATCTAAGTGATGATTTTTTAATTCCATAAACGAACAGACTGAAAAAGATAACACACGGGGTCTTAATGAAATTAAGTAATTAATTGTATTAAAATTAAAATTTGATATGAACAAAAAATATACTAAACAAGAAAACCACCGTCTATATATATATATATATATATATAGACTTATGGAGATTTGGCATTTAGTGATTTATTTGAATAAAGTATTTTTTAGTTTGCGGTTTTAACTGTGTGGTGGCTTAGGTGTGTTAGATCAGTATGCATTTATCACCACCCTACGTTTCACGCGATGCGTAAGATGCGGTTAATGGATCCTGAACTGCATTCGGTATGACCTCTTAAAAGATTTTAGTAAAAAAAAATCTTTCTCTCCTCGTTTCAGCTTATATAAGCCTTTAAATAAGTAAATACCAATTATCATTCCATTGAAGGATGACGCATTACAATTGAGACCATGTTTGTGTGACCTAGATTCTAATATCGGCTTACGTAGGTCTTGCTAAAACCATTTTGGTGACTAGTTTTATCATTAAATTTCTATTTCAGTTGTTGTTATTTATTCACGAAACGTCACATTGACGTTTGAGACAAAATCGCGGGAACATATTGTCATCTGATTTACTACAAGCAATGGAATCATTTTTGTAAAGCTTATTCCAAAATTACGAGTGTAAAAATAGATTCGATTTTAATTTATTTTAATACGAATTATACAACGAAACTCGAATGACTGGTGATGATCGGACATGAGTATTACCGAATAATAAACAATGCATCGATATTGTGGCGGTGGCCGCGATTCAACTGTTCAGAGAAAGGGGTCCCATTCGTGACGTCAGGACGTATAGACTTAGCATGTTGATAGATAGGTTTTGGAATCATGATATGGTTTTTTTTACCAACCGACCAGTTCTATTTTTTAAACCATTTAATTTAAATATTCAAGTATGTATAGGTATCAATAATGTATAGGTACTGAAAAATGAAATTGAGGTTTCTTATATATTTTTATTTTAAACTCCCCATAGTTTATTATAGTAAATTAAAAAAAAATTAATACATTACCATGAAATCTATGAAAGAAATTTAGTTTGAACTATATCTGGTCTGTAGATTTTTAGATAAAGCTGTAGTAGGTGCCTAAGCAAATAAAAAATAATATATATTATGTTACTTGCTGCTGCGGAACCCTCAACGGCGAGTACGACTCGCACTTCGCCAATTTTTTTGATTATTGTACTACGGGTTAATATGAGTTATATAAAGAGTGAAATCGGAAACCCCCTATATACCCCAAAGAAAAGACTAGGTAGCTGATGGCAGCTGCGACAAAATGTTAATTTTTTTTTGTATATTGTTTCGTGAAATATTTAAAAATCTCAACAAATCAGACGTCCACGTAATTGTCGTTTATATTTTATGTAGAATATACAGTGGACCGTATTTAAATAAATATAGATCATACCGTAACTGATTCATGGTAACAATAATATTTGAGGTAGCATTATCGTCATAGGAAAAGGTGGGTACGTGCGAAGGCTACGTAGGGACGTCTTGGTATGTTGGTGACCTTAACCTTAAACATAGTCACTCTCATGTAAAACTATTTGCAGTTGCAGTTTTATTGGTAATAGTGTCATAACATTTCTCTACCTCTTTCTGAGAAAACTTATAATCAAGAGTGTAATATCTACAACTACAAGCGCTAAATAAAAAGTTATGTTTGACTTAAGCGTTACATTTGTTATTATCTATCAATTATTCTATTTAGGCGTGGGCACTGTGAGTGGGTGAGAGCATTAACTTTGAGATATTACGTATATTCCTAAACGTTAAAAGACACTTCATCATTTATTTGTTAATTTATCATCTTCAAATTCCTGCAACTATGCGGTTAATATTATGCCGCGCACCAATGAATAGAATTAATACATTATAGTCGTAATGGAAGATATTTTCTATATGCAAACATTTTCCAACAAAGAGACATAAAATATTTGCTATTTAAGCATGCTTCTTACGTACAAAATCCAGACCACAAGTTAGTAATACGGAACATCTTGAATGATCACTGATCATAAATAAGCAATACTTTTATTTGTTTAAATAATAGTTTAAGCAAATCACTTTATTTCCGTAATTATTTACTGCAACGTCAGATATTCATAGTCTACTTGTTATTCAAAACCCGCGCTTGCTGGTGATTATTTGATTACCAGATAAACATTCATACAACCACATGATAGCTAATACAAATAAAAGCTCAGCTTGCCGTGTCTTAATGTTCTTAGTGCCACATCCACCGCGAGAGAGAGCGATCCTACGGCCAATAGCTGCCAGTATAGAATTGACCACGGTGTTAACGTGTCGTTCGAAATTAAAAAGAAATCGTTCTATTTTCGAACAACACTCAAAACGCGCGCCCTTTTTTGAATATGCGTCACCTGTTATTATTTAAATAATTTAAAAAGTTTCGGCTCGTGTGTAATTTAGTGATAAGACCTGCTTTTTATTTGTGCGAGTGTACGATATACAAAAAGTAAAAGGAGGTGAAACGCTTGTGATTTTGGTGAGTGTTTGTCGTGAGATCTTTTTTTTAAATCTATATTTATTTAAGTTAGGTCAATGTCAATAATAATTTTTAATATCAAACGGTAGTGGTATACCTTTTTAAATAACGATGAATATCAGCCGATTTGTTGAGGAAATTTACTTATGTAAAGTGTTGAAATAATTTAAGTAGGTAACCGAGTCGTTGTACTGTAACATAGGTATCTTTTTTCTCTCATTTGCTCTTGCAGTAACAGCTTTTTACTTGCGCCAAAACGTGAGTGCGTCAACGGTTCTTAACCTTTCATAATAACGTTATTTGCAATAAAATCAACTCTAAACAAACTACCAATTTGTACACAACAGACACATTATTATTTAAGTTCCTAACATATAGGTAACCACATAAATTATATACCTAACTAATACCTACTTATTAAACAATACAATTTTTAGACCAATAATTATAATTAATAATTGAAAAGCTTTGAAACATAATTTATAGGAGTGCAACAAAAATTAATGTCTTCACTAAAAGACACGAATATTTTTTGTCATAAAGTTCAAATATAGAGCTTTATTTTCCTATTGAATTAAAAAGAAACTGTGATTCGAAAACTTGAAAAAAACTTAAACATTACCGCCGCTGCGTTCGTTTTTATTTGTTAACCTAACCATTACATTTTAATATTTAACTCTTAACAAAAGACGTCTGCAATGCTCCTGTCTGCTTTGCTGTTTTAATGTCATTAAAAAAATAACCGATAAAAACTATCAATTAAAAAATTAAAGAAGTATAGAAAATATATTGATTTGGGGACATAATGCAAAATACTACTCTACAAACTACATATTGTATATACACAACCTCTTTCATTCAGTAATCCAGACCAGCTTTACTCTCATTAAGAGTATATACAGTCCAGTTTATGAAAAATAAACAAATTTAACATATTCTTATTATGAAAGAAGCGGTATTTTACAATCGAAACGCCAATCACCGATCGGTTCAAAATATCTCTTGACTAATCCAGGCAATCAAATTGTGTCACAATTAAGACATAAAATTAAACTTGAGCAAATAGCACTGATCAATATCTGCAATCTGATTGTTTTTAGACGCCGTCCATTTTGTGTACACATTTTTTTTTAAATGGCGTCTATGTTTGGGCATGAATAAATGGCTTGAGTTTTTTTTAATAAATGCAGAGGCAAACGAGCATACGGCTTACTCGCTGTAAAGTGGTTACATCGCCCAGAAACATTTGCTACACTGGAGGTGTATAGAAATGCGGTCCCTTTGCAAATGAACATCTAAAGACTTATCATAGTTATCTTCAACCGAACCTTAACTTAGGACCGCAAGTCCAATACATGGGTCATCAGGGCCTTGTTGGGTATTTGATATGATCCAACAAGATCCTACGGAATACTTACCTATTCTTGGGTTTCACAAGAAATCTGAGAAGAAATGTAAATAATATTCATAATTTAATAAAATCATTACATCTTAATATGTTTCTATTGTTTAATCAAGATACGTATCCGAAAGTGATTCAGTTGATGATCTAACACTGTCACATCATAGAGTTATCATCGTCATCATCATGTCATTAAACATCCCCCGAAGGGCACGAGCCTTCCCATAAAGGGTACCTATATACGCCTTAATCGTCCACGCGGGCCCAGTGCGGATTGGCCAACTTCACGTACAACTTTTGATTCTCTTCGCAGGCATGCGCGAGGTTTCCTCTCGATTTCTTCACCGTTAGAGCTTCGGATAACGTACATATAATTTCGAAAATTCGAAAACACATTAGTATGTCGCGGGATTTGAACCTGCGCCCTCCAGATCGGAAGCCACCGACACTCTATAGTGCCATGGTTGGAAATAAGTCGTTTTGACAGATCAAAAAAGTAATTCAGTTGATCTTTCAATCAACAACTGTATCGTTATTAAAATGAAAAACGTTTTTAAACGTTTTAAAATTAAAAACGTTTTTTCTTATGCACTTAAATGGAGATTCCAATCACAGTCATTTTATGTAAACAATGAGAACATGAATAAATATTTCTATAACTATTTAAAAAAAATGAAACATTTCCGCCGCTGCGTTCGGTTTTGTTTGTTAACCTAACCATATCATTTTAATATTTCTGTCTGCAATGCTCCTGTCTGCAATGAGAACATGAATAAATATTTCTGTTTCTATTTAAAAAGTTTGTTTAGTGTTATAAACCTGTCTCTATTAAATCAAACAAATCTAATTATTTCTATACAAATCAGCAACGTTGCCGAATCTTATGTAAATCATTACAATATCTAATTCGCAACCACTAATTCACAACTTCACTTCAAGTATTATACTTCCGTAATAACACCATTTACGAAATCTATAACTTCTTATTGTTTTATTTGAAAGTTTTCAATATTATGACAACCTATTGGCGAAATGTGGTTCACTGCACCTGGGGTTCCGGGTTCAAATCCTGTGCAGTACAAACTTGTCGTGTGAACTTACCCGTTTGTAATGGTTTCAATTCTTCTTCTAAGCGTGTCGATGTCGTGCAAACACACATTAAAATTTTAGCGGCCCAGAAAGCAGCTAGTGACAGCATTATCCGATGCTGTAATCAGATCCTCCCGCGTGCAGTTTTAGGGCACACGGGCACGATGTCAGATCGGCCTTAGGATTCGAACCTGTGGGATTTCACATTACAAGTAAATAAAATTTTAAAAAGAATATTTTCGAGCAGCGTTATAAATAAGTACGAGCATTTATAACAATATCGAACTGTATATGAACCGAAACAGGTATCACAGTTTTTTTAAAGTCTTTAGCTATTTTTACAAAGATATTTTGCTTTATCGTTTGGGCCGAATCACATAGGCAATCAATGTTCTGACCACCCTAAAATTTATTTTTTCTACGCCTATGCAACAAGAATACTTGTGGCCAACTATTTTTAAGTAACTCCAAATTAGGTGGTTTTTCAGCGTTTTGCTATCGACTCGCGAGTGGTCACGAGTTTCACGGGGAAACGTTGCTTTATGCGATATTTCTCTATATGCGATATATATCTGACGACCCATTTGGTGTTGCGGTTGAGAGGTCGGCTGCAACACCAAGGGTTCCGGGTTCGATCCCCGGGCAGTATAAACATTTGTGTGCATGAACATGTCTGTTTGTAATGGTCTGGGTGTTTTCTATGTATGATATGTATGTATTTACAAAAAAAATGAATTTAAGTATATTTATCCGTTTTAGTACCCATAATACAGACTTCACGCTTAACTTGGGGATAGATGGCGCTGTGTGAATGTCAGTGGATATTTATTTATTTCCTAGTTTGGTTAGGACCACAGATTTCCCAATACAGGAGATGGGGCAAGCCGCGTTTAAAGTGCGACAACTGTAAGCTCAACGAGCATACACTGGCTACCAGTTTACGCTCTGTGAGACGAGTCAAGACGCATGAATATTAGAATAAATTACCGTTTTTTTCCAAATTGCTATCCTGTGCAATTGCAACATGCCATCATCGCAATGAATCAGTAAATTTACCAAGAAATATAATAACTTTTCACAGGTAAGAACCGAAAAGAAATTGCGACACTAGGACTGCCTATAAACTTGGCGGCTTGTCCAGTCTAATGTATATTCTGATGTCTGTGGTTAGGACACTGCAGGCTGAATCACCTGACTGTCCGAAAAAGATTCCATGCTTCGGAGGGTACGTTATGCCGTCGATCCCGGCTACAATCAAGACGATACTCGATAACACCCACCAATCTGTATTAGGGCCGCGTAGTTGGCTACAGCCTAATCTCCCATATAGCTGTGTTGTAGGGGAAGGCCTGTGCCCAGCAGTGGACCGTTACGGGCTAATGATTAATATAAAAGGTATACAATAACCTTATTGTAAGCCTGAAAAGAAGAAACGGATTTTAATTTGAGTAATAAAGTTGTAGAAACATAACTTCCGTTTACGACGAACAAACACAATAACTGTCAAAACAAAAGAAAGTTATCCAATAATAGTTATCGTAATCTAAAAATACGCAAATCATCGAGAAACCATACAAGAGTGACATACACGCAAGCTGCTCATTACTTTTTATTATTACACTTTTCTAGTAGTCAGCACTTTCTCTCTTTATACTTAACTGCTTACTTCAACAGTTCGTGACCGCCCATTGCTAGATTTAAGGCCTACTCACTGATATTGAATAACGTATAAAAAATAACTTCAGACTAGACAAATTACCAAGTTTCGTTGTTTGAGTTTATGGTAATATATATTTTTTCTTCAATCCCATATTTTAAACGTAAGGGGGGGGGGGGCAGACTTTTCTTGTTAAAACTTTATTAACACATATACTTACAAAGTTAGAACAGTGTAATGATTATAGTTTCGGCGAAAAAGGGTGTGACATACGGACGGACCACAGATTTCCCAATACAGGAGATGGGGCAAGCCGCGTTTAAAGTGCGACAACTGTAAGCTCAACGAGCATACACTTTTACGTACAGTTTACGCTCTGTGAGACGAGTCAAGAGGCACGAATATTTGAAGAAATTACCGTTTTTTCCGAAAAAGTCCTCCTGTCCAATTGTAACATGCCATCATCGCAATGAATCAGTAAATTTACCAAGAAATATAATAACTTTTCACAGGTAAGAGCCGAAAAGAAATTGCGACACTGGGACTGCCTATAAACTTGGCGGCTTGTCCAGTCTAATGTATATTCTGATGTCTGTGGGACGGACAGACAATACCGACTTATTATTAATATTAGTATTATTATTTTATTTAAAATTATGTAAGTAATATTAATATGTAGTTATTTATTTAAGTACTTTAGCAACGAGACCGTCCGAGTGCCTATTCAACCGGGCTCACTGATAATCGGCGCCAGGTTTATTCGGCTATTGGGGTCCTTGGCTTATGCTGAGTGAGTCCGTTTGATTTAGGCTTCGTAGCACACCATGTTGTTTTTATGTGCTTCATTGATTTATAATTTTTATTTAACTAGCTACGGTGTACTCATCCCGACACACAGAAGTGCATAACATTCCTATTACACGGGACGATATCTGCCATTGCGGTGGTACCTACCTAGATGACTCTGTACCTAGTCTAACACCTAGTAAACGAACGTGCACGGTCTCCCTTAGTAAAAAAGGCACTTAGAAAATTACTATTTACGCCAATGTCGTCTAATTAATAACGGAGAGATAGCCATCAATTCCATGGACTCTTTTGCAACGGCTAATTGTTGGTGCTTGGATTCTTCCTGTTTCGTGATATGATATTGTTATAAAGGTTAAGTTTATTAACAATTGCGAACAATGAACAATGGTAGCGACTGATGTCATCGATACGTGAGACTGGCAAGGAAGATACGTTTTTAATTGCACCAGTGGAAGGCCGGCCTTTATTAAAATTCCGAATGCACTTTTTGCTTCCGAGAAATTCGAGAAACTTCCGATATGTTTTCGGCCAGTTGCATCTTAAGAGATGAATCGATCATCATTATGTTAAAAAAACAAAAATGTTGTGTTTCGGGATGAGGGCACTGTAGCTAGTGAAATTACCGGGTATACGAGACCTAACATCTGTTGTCTCGGGTGATGGGCGCAGTGCGGCATTGATGGAGGATTATTACTGTCTATAAGTTGTTGGTCTTCTTCAATGCCGCCCTGTTATGGTCAGGCGTATCACTTACCATCAGCTGAGCGTCCAGGCCGTCCTGTACACTTATAATATAAGAAAAAATATATCAGTAAATGTATGCTTCGCTGTTTCGCTACTTCTATCTACCTTCTACATCCACGTCGGTTAAACATATACATGAAATGTTTTTGGTGGGATCTATAAGGTTCAAATTAAGGTGGCAATATATTTACCACTGCATGGGAAGAAGTTAAAAGCCCTAATATGCATACAAAAGGTGAACAATGAAAAATCTATTCAAATTCATTTCAGTCAATGCACGGACTAAATTAATCATGCATGTTTAATGGTCGTAGACTAATGCTAATTAACTTGTTACATTGTATTTTATAGTACGATTATTTTCCAGATTAAGTTAATTCAAAGTTATAAAATAAAACTCGTAAAATAACTATAGCAATTAATCATTTTATGAACACTTAATATCTGATTCAAATATTATTGCTCGATTATATAATTAAAAGGCTTAGTCATCACCAGCTCATTAAACGTCCCCACTGATGGGCACGAGCTTACTCGTAGGGGTATATAGGCCTAAGCAGTCCACGTGGGCTCAGTGCAATTGGCCGACTTCATGCACACCTTTGAATTTATTCTCAGGCGTGCGTAGTTTACCTCACGATGTTTTCCTTCACCGTAAGAGCATCGGATAAACCTACTTTTTCGTAATTTCGAAAAGACTGGTACGTGGCGGGATTTGAACCAGAACCCTCAGATCGGAAGGCAATATTCCACACATTAGACAATGACGCTGATACAATTTATTACATACTAGCAGCGACCCACGGTTTCACTTGTAAAGTTCCCGTTCCCATAGGAATTCAGCAATAATATATTATAGCATTAGCTAAAAAATATCTAACTTTTTGAGTTTTTTTGTAAAATTTCAACAAATGCATCAGAAGCCAAGACGTGACGCAGAACTACCATAACCACCCATTCCGCATGAGGTAATGGTGGGTTACGACCTAATCTCCCTAGAGGTTTGCTGTGTGGGAAGCCCTGTGTACTGCAGTGAGCCATTTATAGGCTGAATATGAAGTTGACAACCACCAACTTACAAATTACGTCTAGCATTGTGCTTGCAATTTCATACACCTAAAAATTGCCTCGCCCCGCTAAATATAATTATTTGTACCAAAGGTTTTAAAACTAATTTAGGACACTTTTCAGCCATAAATCGTGAGCAAATTATTATAATACAATTATCTAAGGAGGGAAATGTGGATATATTTGGTGAATACAGTGCTTTCCTCAAATCAATTGCTTATTTGCATCAAGGTACACTGTAATTTGATTTCTGGTTTTTACCTAAATTATGGTTATTTTGTATGTCCATAGCTATATATTTGTTTTTTTATATTTAAGCGCAAGTTTTGTCTGTGAAAGCCGTGGCAGCCTATAATTAAGGCATTACTTAATCATGTATTCATGTGTGTCCAATACTGTAATTAAATTTACTAAGTGTATGTTCTTGTTGGTTGTCCAATAAATAAATAAATAAATAGATACTTGTTTATATATTTAAAAGTGTCAATATTTAATTTTGAATATTGCCAGTAAGTACTTATCCAGTCGCAAGAAGAGTAAAGTAAGCTTGTAGATAGGATGTTAAAGGCAACTTGGTGCAAAATGCACACCTACACAATGACTAGGTACTATTCTAGCTAGAGACTGCGTAATGGTCTTAGCAATTTTTTACCATCTTTTTTCTATCAGATGACAAGGAAGTAAGAAGTTATTTTAAGCTTTTTTTTAGAATAACATGATTTTGAGTGGGAATCATTGTTATATGCAATCATTATGGCAGACAGCTGAAAAATAATTTGATAGATATTAAATCCATCTCTGTAGGGAAACACCAATCGTCAAAATCTTGATTTTTTTATATCAATATCATCATCATCATCGTTACAGCCTAAAATATCCACTGCTGAACGAAGGTTTCCCTAATGATTTCCACGCGGACCGATCCTTTACAGTTGACATCCATCTGTTGTTGTGAGTCGTATTATCTATAAACAAATATTGATAAATATTAAATTAGTCTCTCACTAACCTAAACAGCTATTACAGTCCACAGCTAACTAAGAGCCACTTCCACGACCTAATGCATCTCATAGCATGGCGAAAACTTCACACCTCTTTGGGTATATTTTCAAGACTATGAAAAAGTTCTTGATAGCCCTTTGCGAACTAAATAAGTTAGACCGGAGTTCACAAAAAAAAATGTGCTAGATTTGCCCCAATAGGGCTAAGGTGGCAACACTAGGTGGATGAGTTGTCATACCTATCACACCTTAATCACGCATAAAAAACAACAAACCCAAGTGGTATGGCATAATCATAAATTAGCCAGTCATTATACGAGTATTTTGTTATTTATGTATGACCTTAAGATGCCTAATATTTTTTTACACGGGCAAATTTGCAAATATCCTGTATTTTAAATTAGCAAACTGGAATACCATTTTATAAATTTATAAGATGATAATATAATAACTGGTTATATACCAGTTATACCTAACAAACATAATTTGCAAGGTCTGCTTGACCTTGGCGCTGGGTTATATTTTTAATCAAAGCAAACTATTTTTGGGCACAAATTTCGCTTCGCTTGGTTCGTCTTAGCGGGGACGCTGTTTTATGCTGACATAAAGACCATCTGCGGCCAACAGCAGTAGTAAATTCGAAAATAAATAATAAAGAGGGCACTCCCGGGACCCTCGATACAAAATAACTATATAGATACTGTCTCATGGGTCTGATGGATCTGGTCTGTGGGTTTTGATTGGACCAAACTCCGACCGGCTCTGATGGATAAATATCCACTGACATTCACACAGCGCCATTTATCCCCAAGTTCAGCGTGAAGCCTGTATTATGGGTACTAAACAACGGAAACATACTTATATACATTTTTTTTGTAAATACATACAAATTATACATAGAAAACACCCAGACCATTACGAACAGACATGTTCATACACACAGATGTTTATACTGCCCGGGATCGAACCCGGAACCCTTGGTATTGCAGCCGACGTCACAACCGCAATACATGGGTACTCCAATCGTCCGGATACCCGATCTTTTCCCCCTAAAGGAGACAACCCTGATAGTAACAGCTAGTTCCAAATATATCAGTAACAAGCATTCCACCAAGAAAACTCTCTTGAAAATCGATCCTTTGCAAATGTTATGTAGGTAAACTTTGGAATACAAAGATGAACTTGCAATGTTGTGTTACTTTGTTTTTCCTTGATTGCAATACCTACAAGTCATCACTAATGGTTTACGAGCTTAGGGAATGTGTGATATTCGAAACAAACAATGTATTTCCACGCAATACTTAAGACTATGAACGCAAATATTGACGCAAATTTAATGGCATAATAAACGATGTGAGCAATTTTAATATAAATTATATATTTCTTCATACTGTTTGGATTAAGATTTACTTAATTGCTTCACCTGAGAAACTAGTTCATAGTGAGCAGTGTTTTGTAGCTAGATCTAGCACTGTTAAGTATAGGTGAACTCCTTTTTTTAACGATTTAGCCCGAAAAGAGCAATCTAGCTTATTTTCACTGTCTTGAAAATATTAGCTAATATGAAGTTTTCGATATCGAAACAAGTACTTTTTTGGTATTTTATCGGTCATGATGACCTTTTTTAAGACGAGCTGAAAAAAAACGGCTTCACGACATGATTATTTCAGCATTTTTAGGACAGAAAATCTTTTGACGCTCAATCTAGCCCTTTCTAGCACTTTTTGACTTCCCAAAAAGCTCTTTTTCTAAAACTCAGGTGGTAACACTGACAGTGAGTTGATGACAAATTGATGAACAATAAGCCTTTTCCTGTATCAGAGTTTCGAAACTCTGCTGCTGAGAGCTGAAAAGGAGATCGTTATCAGGTAAAAAAATATCCTTGGCATTAGCTGAGTGGCCACAGCATAGCATTAAATAAGTTTATTAATACTTTAATTTGCACCAAATAAATATTTTTGCTTTCTTTCAAATATGAAATTTTCCTTGGCTTATAGCCCCATATATATAGTACATAGTATGTATTAAATATTCTGAACTACATCATCACATTTCATTAAACGTCCTCACAAACGTTTTGGCAATAGTCATCTACGCTTTTAATCTCTTCGCAGGCGTGCGCTGGTTTCCTCACGATGTTTTCCTTCACCGTAAGAGCATCAGATAACGTACATATAATTAAAAAAATCGTAAACACATTGGTACGTGGCGAGATTTGAACCTGCGCCCTCCCGGTCGAAAGGCGACAGACCACACCGTTGAGCCACCGACGCTGAACTACATATCTAATCAGGAATAATGAAGTTTGAGTCCTGATGAATTAAATTTTGACCTTCATTTGTTAGATAAAGCTTCTCCATTCAACAACCGAGTAAGCGTAGACAATCTTAGACAGCATAAATCAATTGCAAACAGTACGTGCATTGGATTCCAATTGAAACGCTGGTTATCTTTGCAACACCGTTCTGCCTGATGTTACTGGCGAGAGCGCAGCGAGAATTATAATTGAGTTATTTGAGATAAGCTTATCTGAATTGGGATCTGCATAGCTTTATAATTGTAAATTCTTTAATAGTTCTGTTGACTTCTGCCAAAGTAATGACTCCGTTTACTACCAACGCTTTGAAGTTATTAAAATTAAAAAAAAAATACTGCGTACTCGTATGCAACCGCAGGTGCAGAGTACGGATCCCACGAGGAAACTGAAAAGTTTTTTATGTTACAATGTACAGGACGGTCAAACGCTTACCTGATGGTAAGTGATACGCCTGAGCATGACAGAGCGGCATTACAGGAGAACAAAACCTGATAGTCAGTTATTATTCTGCTGCACCCGACACCAAAGACACATAAATTAGGTCTCTTATACCTGGTAATTTCGCTAGCTACAGTGCCCTCATCCCGAAATACAAAAGTACATAGCACTCTTGTTTAACGGGAAGATATCTGGCATTGCGGTGGTACCTATCTAGACGACTCAGTATCGAGTCTACCACCTAGTATATGTAACTACGCGATTTATTCCAGTTTGATTAGGGCATTTCAGGCCGATAGTAAAAAAAGTGGATGACCACATTTTTAATGTTTATAAATGCCGTTTCAATACGCAACACCAATGCCCACCCAGTGGCGTGCACAGAGACGTTCTTCAAAAAAAGATTGTACACTCTTTTAAAGGGCCGGCAACGCATTTCTAGGACCTCCGGTCTAGCAAATGTTCTTGGGCGGCGGTGTCACTTACCATCAGGTGATGTGTATGCTCGTTTGCCTCCTGTTCCATAAAAAAGAAGCACCCACGAAAACTCAACAGTAAAGTCTAAGGTGAACCACCGTTTCGCACAAGGGCGTATTACATTACTGCACGTGACCCGACCACCGTTCACGGCTCAAGGTTAATTTCACCGGAACATGACTAGAATACGCAATGGACATCGCGCGTGAGATTCGACGATAATTGCCGATAGGATGGTGCTCAGTTGTAATGCGACCTAGATACCGGCTTATGAAAGATGTCAACATGGTAAAGAGAACCTTCGAGCCTAACGTCGCTTTAACGTGGAACCTAAGAAATGCACTATCAGTCTACAGCAGTGGCGTGCACAGAGATTATGAGTAGGGTATGCAAAGTTAATGACATTTATCGCAAAAACAATAAATAATATACATTTATGTCAAATTAAATGCTGTCGATAACAGCAGAAACCATATTTCAAATCTGTAGAGAAAAATGGGCGAATAAGTGAGAATCATTTAATATGTTTGCCATTTTCCGGGTGATCGGTACACACAGGGTATGCACTGCTTATTTGCATATATGGAGTGCACGACACTGGTCTACAGCGTCCCACTGTAGGGAACAGGGGGTACACCGAGATGTCATAAAACCGTATAACAATAATCATACTTCGCTTTTTCTGGTGCAAAAATGCTTACGAGTCATTATAGTAATACGATTATAATAAATGGCGGTAACCCCACAGGACCTCCAAGACAGAATATCCATGGAGAGAGTAAACGTGGGCTCAATGTGGATTGGAGCAATGGTTGAGTCAACCCGGAAAATCGCCGACTTATTAAATGATTCCCACTTATTTGCCCATTTTCCTCTACAGATTTGCTAAATGTTGTCAACAACAGCATTTATTTTTTCAAAAATGTAAATAATTTATTGTTTTTGCGATTAGTGTCACTCACTTTGCACACCCTAATCGCAAAAACAATAAATTAACTAATTTTTGTTTAATTGAGTTCTGTTGACGACAGCAGATTTCAAATGTGTAAAGGAACATGGGCAAATAAGTAGGAATAATTTAAATTGGCGATTTTCCGGGTTGTCTGGACTGTGTACTGCTCATTTGCATATATGGAGTGAACGCCACTGATTACAAGCATGTTTCAAATGATAACAAAAATCTGTGACTCTATCTGTATAAATTGTTATTAATGACTAAAAGTCCATCTTGACGTCATTAGGCTTAATTATGTTTTTCTTTAGTGAAATGTACGGAACTTATCGAGTTACGGAAGAAGGAACTGAGTGACGTAATGTTAAGTATCACTTTGGTTTCATCTACAAAGTTCTAGAATATAATTCTTTCATATACAGTTCATCTAATGATGTAAAGATTTTATTTACAGAAAGGAAAATACAATACGTTTTATTTATTAAGATTTGTAAACAGTTATAAGTTATTACATTATAACCTTATGTTACCGTACCAACAAAAAACTAGTAACCAATAGTTTAAGCTAAACGCACTACTAATACAATTTTAAATTTAATATTACGTATGAAATATATGAGTATGGGGCTAATTATCTAATCCAAAATGAGATTTCACTCAATGACTTCCAGTTTAAACAATTGGCGGCGGCCTTCCACAGAATGCTAATCAAATTTGTTATGTTATATGACAATTGATGCAGTGTTGATGGAAAAGAATTACTGTGAGTAAAAATTTATTTCCACGTGACGACGAAAATTCGTCACTCGCGGCGACAGATTTTAGGTTGCTGTAACCAAATTCGATGTATGACCCACGATAACGCCTTGTTCCTCAACTTAGCCAAAAAACGGGCTAAAAGGCATAATCGCGATGAGCAGTCCTGTACAACGGACCCTCAATTTGCGTGCTATAAGTGCGGACGTAAGTGTCGTTCTAGAATCGGCTTATTTAGTCACGAGCGGCATCCGCTCTCTCCGAATAGGCGCTGCTTCAATCATTTGAAAAGATGGATAAGCCTGATGATGATGAACCAAATTCAAAACTCAAACTCAATATATCTTTTGTAGAGATACTTTTGAATCATCAGTAATTAACCCGGCGTCATTGAGGTTGGGTCAAAATGACCCGCTTAGTTTAGAATTTCTAATATTTTTTAAAGTACGCGCGAGACGTTGCTCTTCTGCTCAGTAGCTGTCACCAATACTATGCTCTAAATGTTTCGAAGAGAAATCAATTCGATAGCAACTGCGCTGCGAGCTATACGGGTTAAAGTGTTAAAAATAACCGAAAAGTAACGTTATTTCTATAGGAATTTTATGAAAACGTAAGAGATCTTAATTTTGTACCCTTTTGGTAAGTTATATAAAAGTAGATGGAACTTAATAAAGCATTACTAAATTATAATTTTTCGTTTGCATTATCACAACCAGAATACCCTCTTACTGATATAATAACACAGTTTATAAGTTTACTTATAAACTATAGAAATACCATGTATTAAATATATGGGTAAAATTGACCCACCTCAACGTCCATGTAACTGTTTCCTACCACAATGACGCCGGGTTAATATTTAAATGTTTTTTATGACTGTACCACGGGTTTTGAAAAAGCATGTAATTTGACCAACTACTGGTACAGTGTCCTCTTTCCAAAACATACTTATATGTTTTTCCCACAGATGTTATTCCGATGTCTGTGGTTTTTCCTCATTATATTCGTAACGAACTTTCGCTGTTGCCGGCGGATTGCCTTCACATCTTTACCGGACAAGACAGCGTTTTCTCGAGATTATATCTGGCACTGCTGTGGATATCTACTATATGCATAAACAAAAGCTGTTACCAATTAAATTTGACTATGAAAAAATATTTTACTTTGCTAAGAGCTGTGATTTAGAAATAAGCAAAATCCCTGCAAAACTCATCAATTGTTGATAATGCATTCTCCGTGTTCCACTTGTGCATTCAAACAGCAAAACAATGTTTTATTCTCGTGAAATTACGTGAAAGTAACCGGCGTATTATCATTGCAATCTACATTTCCACTTATTGTATGTGTATATAAAATAGTATATACATTAATTCCTTGTCTTTGAGGAGTGCACCTTACCCGTACACATTATCTGACAACCCATTCTGTGTAGAGGATGAGACGTCGGCTGCAATACTTAGGGTTCCAGTTTCGATCCTCGGGTAATTCAAACGTTTGTGTGCATGAACATGTCTGTTGGTGGTCTCGGTGTTTTCTATGTAATATCCGTTGTTTAGTACTCAAAATACAGGATTAACGCTTAACTAGGGGCTAGATGGCGCTGTGTGAATGTCAGTGGATATTTATTATTATGGTGGTGGGTCAGCCCAATGAAGTCCACATCATCATCATTTCGTACACATAGGTAATTAAATAGGAGAGCGTCGGTGGCTCAGAGGTGTGGACTGCCGCCTTCCTACCGGGAGGGGCTGAGGTTCAAATCCCGACACGTACCAATGTATTTTCGAATTTTGGAAAATATATGTACGTTATCCGACGCTCTTACGGTGAAGGAAAACATCGTGAGGAAACCTTCATGCACGACTGCGAAGAGATTCGAAGGTTGTGTGTGAAGTCGTCCAATCCGCACTGGGCCCGCGTGGACGACTAAGGCCTAATCACCCTATACGGGTAGGCTCGTGCCCCTCGGTGGGGACGTTTAATGAGCTGATGATGATGATGATGAATAGGTAATTAGGTATAGGGAGATTAGGCCATAACCCATCACGCGGGCCTAATGTGGATTGGTTTAAACAACTTCTACCCTCAGATTAGAGCGTCGGTGGCCCATTGGTGTGAACTGTTGCCTTCCGATCTGGAGGGTGCAGGTCCAAATCCCGCCACGTACCAATGTATATTCAAATTTTCAAAATTATATGTTCGTGTATCCGACGCTCTTACGTTGAAGGAAAACATCGTGAGGAAACCTGCGCACGTCTACGAAGATCTTCAAAGGTTGTGCGTAAAGTCGCCAATCCGCGCTCGGCCCGCGTGGACGACTAAGGCCAACTAAAGATGTCAACATCTAGGGATCGGTCCGTGTGAAAATCATTAGAGGAGGCCTTCGTTCAGCAGTGGACATTTTAGGCTCCAATTTGTAATGATAATGATGAACCAAACACTATAAAAAATCAACGCAAAGTACTATTTCATGCTGGTTTTTAGTATGGAATTACCAGAGATATTCTGTATATATAAAGATAGATACGCCATCCGTGCCTCAAAAACGAACCGCCGAAGAGAGTACAGTTCGTACTCTTTTGTTTAGGTAAATTTACGCTCATTCGAAATATGTGTATGTGTGCTGTCACTGCATTCGGAACAATGTTTTTGATGGTTTTGTGAGCATACCACGAATCTATACTTTTTTACATCATTGGGTATCACTCCATTCGTGCCGAAGCGAATCTCTCGAACACTTCTGCGTTCGTATAATTCTGTTATATTACAAGACTGCAATTTCAGCACGTTCCACGAACTACTGGCCTAGAAGGTCGCCATAAGGTCACTATGTAAGTCAGTACCAACATCACGCAATCGTTCCGTATATTTTTGTAATTTATGAGCTTTGCGTCGTAACATTAACACGTAACCGTCTGTCAGATACCGGTTTACGAAGGGTGTGCATACTTAACTAGTGATGTGACTACTGGTATTTGGTAATCTCGATATTTTCATGTGACTTTCACTATGACACCTAAAATCTACAAAGTTTATTAAAAAAATATGTTAGAAGTGTACAGGACGGTCTGGACGCTCACCTGATGGTAAGTGATACGCCAGACCATGATAGATCGGCATTAAAAGAGACCAACAACTGATAGACAGTTATTATCCTCCATCAATGCCGCACTGCGCCCGTTACCCGAGACAACAGATGTTAGGTCTCCTATACCCGATAATTTCATTAGCTACAGTGCCCTCATCCCGAAACACAAAAGTGCATAACACTCCTGTTTCACGGGATGATATCTGGCACTGCGGTGGTACCTACCTAGACGACTCAGTATCGAGTCCACCACCTAGTAGTGTGCAGGAAATCCTGTGGCATGAAGTAGGTAGTTATAGGCCGATGATGATGATGAATTAAATGAACAGATCGAGCGAATTGCTTAGTGCTATGCCTAGTGGTATGCCCGTCCATGACAGATGCAGCGTTGCTGGGGGACTACCTTGTATATGTTTGGGGAGAAAAGCGAAACACAAATAGGGCTGGTCAAACCTGCAAGGATTCGTGAAAATGGCCCCCGCCTACGAGGTGTAGGTGTTTTTTATGTTTACGGTACGGTCAGCTCGTTCACCTGGTGTTAAGTGATACGCCTGACCATTACAGAAGCACTGTTGAAGGAAATAAATACCAGTGCATAGTCATTATTTTCAGTCAACACTGACCTCTCTTATACCTGGTAATTTTGCTGCAGTGTCCTATCCCGAAACACAGAAGTGCAAAACACACCTATTTTGCAGAACGATATCTGGCACTGCAGTGCTACCTACCTAGACGACTCAGTACCAAAACTACCACCATATTTGTTGTTAAGTACTCATTATTTAAGCATACTGCATAGATTAAGGCTATATGCCGTTGTGTGTAAAACTGTAGATTACTTATGTGATTTCACAGTTTAAGATACTTACTCGTACTGAAAATATTTCCTATCGATGGATTTCATATAAATGTCACATCACTAGTCCACAAACGCACCGGCTAACGGGGTTACGGTGTCACTGTGTATCATCTCTCTCAATGCGGATGGCGCATCACTATGTAAAATGTCACTTTCAATGGACTTAAGGCATCTTGATGACAACCATTTGATAATAATCTTGGGAGAGTTAATATATTGAAGAAAAATGTTTTCAACATAGCGCTATTAGGCAAGCTACTTAAAGCACAGTGTTAAGTAGATGAATAGCTCTATTAAGCATTTTTGATAGTACCGGAGTGCCGGAAATCTAAATTAAATAAGTATTTGTTCAATTTAGGTCCTTAACGAACACTTATAAATAACAAATGAACGAGCTGGCTGCTGTGATGATTCGAACTGCAGTTTTCTACTGAAGAATCCAGCAAGAAAAATGTACACTTTTTTAAAAATCTGTGTTTTAAACAGTCATATTGCTTCTAATCAATATGATTATATGAAAAATAAATCAAAGCAGATTCATAATATACTTTCAAATTTATTTTGTCACAGATTTTTGGAGATATAGCAAAATAAATTTGTAATGACCAATATCGGACTGAATATGCCAATCAAAAATGGATTATATATATGCTAAGCCATGGCTTGGAAAGAGAAGACATACATTCAAAAACACTTCATTAACTTGACATACAAAAAAAAAGGTGTCCACTGTCATCAGCATACAGTTACCAATATAACATCCAGTGATGATTTGTTAATATTCATAGCGCGTTTTAGGAACTGGGTAATGCAAATGTCAGAAAATTGTTTCATTCAAGGATATGAGGTCAAAAACTTCCGTTGTTTAGTTTATTTAAAAGAGCTGGATAGCGCTTTAGTCGGTCCCGTCCCATGATGGGTGATCGAAAAAATATTTCGAGGACCATGCTTCGGAAAGCACGCAAAACGGTCTTGACAATACTTTTGGGATGGTAGTCGCTAACACCTACCATTCCGCATTAGGCCCAATGATATTCTGTATATATAAAGGTAGATACGCCACCCGTGCCTCAAAAACAAACCGCCAAAGAGATACAGCTGAAGGCTATTTGTTTAGGTAAATGTACGCACATTCGAAATATGTGTATGTGTGCTGTCGCTACATTCGGAACACTTTTTTCAATTGTTTTGTGAACATATCACGAATCTATATTTTTACATCATTGATTAGGCCACCGTGATGGATTTTGACCCAATCTTTCAAAGCCTGTGCCATGCTGTGGGATGTAAAAGGCTTATTGAGATAGCGTTCAGTGACTGTCAAAATATTTACTTCATTACTCCATATAAGTATACTTATTTGTTGCTTTCTACCCGCATTTTTAAAACAGCTTATAATTTATTTGTTATATCGTTATTAGTTCAAAGATATCTTAAACTCTAGGTTACCTATTATATACATATAATAAACTAAAATTGATTTATGTTAGTAGCTGACCCGACAGACTTCGTCCTGTCAGAAAAATTTGTAATTGGTAGTGTTTTTCCTACCTTTTTATAACCTTTGCAAAAATAGTCCTGAACAGAACCGTCACCCTGGTAATAATTCGTGTGAATTAAAAATAATTTATTTAATTATTTTAGCATTTAAAAGTAAGTAATTTTAATGAACTTTATATTATAATAGCAATAAAGCTCAAATTGATTCTACTTTTTAGTTAGAAAACGTTTGTATGTGAAAAAGAAAAGGGCTGTTTTTAGGGTTTTCCCGGCAATTATTAGATTTTTTCTCGCCGTAAGAACCATCCTTGGACTTCAACGAACATTTTAAAAAAAGAATTGGCCTAATTGGTCCAGGCGTTCTCTAGTTATGCGCTTACCAACACATTTTGCAATTTTTTTATATTATAGATTACAAAGTATAAATATAAACAGTTTAACTGCTTTACGATTTTCGGAATTCCGGCAATTATGATCGTAACACTTAGAGTTTTAGGCCGACCATAGCAGCTAAAATTGACCACAGTTTACCTAATTTTATAGTTTCAAACGTAATACCTACAACATAATGAGGTTGTTTTGTAATTATTTGTATAACACCGACGTGAAGCTTGCTATTAAAGTTTGAAGGCGAATTGGTGATTGTAAGATAAATACAGCGAGTCACACAGTTCTTAGGTACCTACTACCAGAGTTGCCACCCGTCCCGATTTTGCCGGGACAGTCCCGATTTCGAAGGCATTATCCCGAGTCGCGACTGCCTATCGATTTTGTCCCGATCTTGACAATATACGATATAATCAATCAAATAACAAACTTAATACAGAATTATTGAAATCGGCTCATAGCAAAAAGGAAAACGTATTGAAAATTAGATTTATATAATAAATACAAAATAAAGTTTTATTTTCTTAGAATGTGTCATAATAGGATTTGACCTAACTTTGGACATCCCGATTTTTTCTCCCTTAAGGTGGCAACCCTACCTACTACTGTTGACATCATATTTTGCAAAGCGTCGGCTCTTGTCATATTGATTTATACAAGTTACAATAATACAAACAGCTCACGGGTTTTTTATATCAATAATCAGCATTAAAGATGACTGTGGCACCTTGGTGTAGACTATTGCCTTTCGATCTGGAGGGCGCAGGTTCAAATCCCGCCACGTAATGTCTACTCGAATTTTCGAAATTATATGTACGTTCATCCGACGCTCTTACGGTGAAGGAAAACATCGTAAGGAAACCTTCGCACGCCTGCGAAGAAATTAAAAGGTTGTGCGTGAAGTCGACCAATATACGCCTTTTACGGTTAGACCCTTGCCCCTCGGTGGGGACGTATAATGAGTTGATGATTATAGATTACTAGCTTTTTCCCGCGGCTTCGCTCGCGATTTGAATTACACGGTCCCGTACAGATTTTGGAGAGTTTCACACAAATTTCATCCCCTATCTTATGGGGCCGAAGGAAGATATAAAAAGAAACGATGTATTTTTCTTTGGCAACAAATGGTATGTACAACGATTTTTATTTTCCTATTACCGTAATGAAAACAATAATATCGCTCTTAAATCACAAGATGATATAACACGTAATGAAATACCAATTAACATATAAGGTATTCACAGTGTTGTAATGTAGCCGGTTCGAATATTCATAAGGCTGTTTGCCAAAACCTTGTCCTAATGCAACGATACAATTTACAAACCTACAACCTTGTTCCGGTTTGGAATTCGAGAGTATTTACTGCGTACCGATATCAGGTGCGAGAAATATCACGTGACAACGTCAAGTACTGTCGAGAATAAAAATTATAGGTATTCTTAACACGTCACTTCTGTTAATTTATGTATGTAAATATATTTGTTATTTAAACTTGTAAAAAAACAAGTATAACCAACCCTATTTTTTATTTAACTCAACTCATCATTAATCAAATAATATAATGTCAGTATTTCCATTGGTTTTCATTTATGCCCGGGTGTTCTAATGTTGTGGCAAATAAAAAATATTCTACAAAATTATTTTATGTTATTAACTCTTAAGAAGAAACTTTTGCATCGTTACCAAATTAAATTAAACAACCTTACATTACCTTTGAACCTACATTTCATGGTGGAAACATCATCATCAAGCCTTATCCTTATCTTTTCAGATGATTGAAGCAGCGCCTAATCGGAGAGAGCAATGCCTATAATAATATAAAACATGAACTGCAATAATTATAATATAAAAATTGTTTTGAATTATGGAATGCGTTACCGATGGAGGTAACGACCTACAACAGGGCCGATTAATCAATGAAATATGCCAGTCACCGTCACTAAAGATTATGTCATCACGCATGCCAAATCTGTATACCGAGACAACTAAAGGCAACCGTTCATAGAACAAATTGAATTTGAAGCATTTTCTTTTAACGCTCTAATGATGGTTATTAAGTTTTTTAAGGTTCTCATTCTGCGCCAGATACGTCTTAATTATTTTTATTTATACTATAATGAACAAATTGTGTTTTCTTACGTATATGTGTCTCTCATTGCGTAGTAATAGACTTACAGCAACAAATGATGTTGTTTCCAGATAGATAAATTTAAATAACGAAATATTATTCAATTAATTTTCATGACGAATACGACTATTTCATTAACAATAAAATACAACAATAATATTTAGTCCGCTACTTGGTATGGAGTTAGCTTGCACCATAGACATCCGAATATACAATTAGACTGGACAAGCCGCCAAGTTTATAGGCAGTCCCAGTGTCGCAATTTCTTTTCGGTTCTTACCTGTGAAAAGTTATTATGTTTCTTGGTAAATTTACTGATTCATTGCGATGATGGCATGTTACAATTGCACAGGATGGCATTTTGGAAGAAAACGGTAATATCTTCTAATATTCGTGCGTATTGACTCGTCTTACAGAGCGTAAACTGGCAGCCAGTGTATGCTCGTTGAGCTTACATTTGTCGCACTTTAAACGCGGCTTGCCCCATCTCCTGTATTGGGAAATATGTGGCTTGCACCCTGGATGTGTTACATAGGCTACATTCTACTGTGGAACAACATTTTATAAGCATTTCGATTAGCGTTGGTGGCTCAATGGTGTGGATTGTTGCCTACTGATCTGGAGGGTGCAGGTTCAAATCCCGCCACGTACCAATGTGTTTGCGAATTTTGGAAATTATATGTATACGCGTGGACGACTAAGGCCTATACACTCTTTACGGAAGGCTCATGCTCCTCGTTGGGGATGTATAATGGGCTGATGATGATGTATTTGGAATATTGCTGTAAAAAATAAACCTAAATTATTCTTCAAACACTTTTGAACTTAACGTTACGCGGTCAATACAATTGTGTTGCAGTTATCAAAATCTCTGTGACAGATGAACTTTACATAGGGTCAACTTTCACTAGCAATGTCTGTCATCTTCTTGAAGATTACCATAAGATTACTATGTATTACTTAAATGTACAGTCAGCAACTTTACGAGTTAGTTATTAGCGCTTTAGTAATAAGGTTTGAATGAGTCTGGATGGGTTTCTTTGGTGGTGGTACATTGTATTTTCTGTCTAACATTTAAATATGCACACTATGCTATTATACTATCAACACATATATTATTATTTATATTGTAATTATTATATTATCTATGGTAATAGATAGATTTGTATTTATCGTTTTAGCAAAGAACATACTCGTAATTCAAAAAACCCATTTTTTTTAATTTTCTTAGTTCTTAGATATGATTTATTATTAGCAAATAAAAACAAATATTTTATGTAATCGCATAATTATCTTTGTGACGATTGATTGGAAAACCAAAATAATTTAAACTTGCATCTAGGAATTTTGTTATTTTGTTGTATGATTTTTGAGGCTTTCACGTTTGCTCGAAAATGTTTCTTCCAAATCAAAGTCAAAAAAGACTACCTATTACTAAGTTTTATTAAGTTCTTCTTTACAAGAGGTATTTTAAAACGAAGTTGTATGGGATATTCCAGCCACACTCTTTGGAAATTCCCCAGGTATGTAAAAGTGATACGAAGGCTGCTCTAAGAGCAAGTTTAACCTAGTGCAATGTATTCTAACGGATCTTAAACGATGCTCCGTTTTCTACTTTTCTTTATATCTTATTGACAGGCACATTAAATTAATATATATATATATACATATTTACAAAAATAAATGCATAGAAGCATGTTTATCGGTTGTTTAGTACCCGTTGTACAAGTTTCACGCTTAATTGGGGCTAGATGGCGTTGTGTGAATGTTAAAAATATCCATTAACCATACATTTGAACAGCATCGAAAAAAAAAATTTTTTTTTTTTTCGTATGTAGCCACAGAATTAATAAAAAAGTGCCAAAGCTCAATGTCCTTAGCGGTCGCAAAACATAAAAAATATACTTTTTTTTCTTTTCGAACGTAGCCACAGAATCATTAAAAAGCGGCAAAGCTCAATGTCCTTGGCGGTCGGTGCATTCGCGGGGTCGATGACATAACAGCTGGCGAGGCGAGTTCCGCTCATCCGCACGTAACGCATTGCGTCAACGCACTGCGCGGCTCCACTTGCATACGGCACGTCATCGTCCGATAAGTTTTTTTTTCGAACAGACTACTGCTGTTGGCCGCAGATGGCCTTTACAGCTTCACCGGACAATTGGCGAGCGCAGATGGCTCTCGGCCTTAAAGTTACATAACTAGAAGGGCGTAGAGTGGTAGAGAACTTGGTAGCCTAACATATGTTTGGGGACATACGTATGTCTGGGCCTCAATTGTACATAATTTTAAAATGCGCTTATTCTATTGTGTCCCAATAGTACCAACATTCTTGCATGTTTCCTGTTCTACGATTGAAATACGATTATCATTTTTATGGCATGTCAATGACTAATTATTGTGTCTCAACTGATAGTAAAAAAATTTAATTGGTATCCGATTTGCCGTTCGTTTGACTGCTGATATAATGGTTTATATCATTATTAATGTATCATAAATATAAACCTGGCGCATTTTAAAATTGGTCGTCGTATGTTAACTGGCATAGCTACAAAGCTACTTTTCTGGATCTTTCTAAACACTTATTATATCCTTTATAGTTTAGTAAAGTCAAAAATATTGTATGTAAACTATAAAGGACACAGTGTTAGATTATCATATCAAACCAAAAGAGTTTAAGATTAAGAAAAAGTATTGAGATGTAACAAATTCATTCCAGCCGGGCATTGTTCAACACTACCATGCTCCCATCACCCGAGACGAAAGATGTTTGGTCTCTTATACTCAGTAATTTTACGACATAACTTTAACGAATAATATACACTTTCGTAAATAACGTCATCACGTTTTCATAAATAACGTAGTATAATGCGAATACTGACGCACCGAGTCGACCGCCACTTCGCCCCCGCCTGTACCAACAAACGACCATAGGCTGTTGAAACAGCTCAGTAGGCCAACGGTGCGAACAGGTTTGATGACTTCGACCCACTTTCTGGCCAATGAGTTAATTAATTTCACTTTTTACTAATTTTCTTTAGTATTAAAAAGGCTCAAGTTCATTTCACACGTGTACTCTAACTTTACTATAAGATCAATGTAAATTACATAATGCAACCAATAAAGACAACCTCTTCGATGACGACCCAGCTGAGAAATCGGCTATCACACTATACTAATTTAATAATACACTTAACACAATATTAATTTTGAGTTTCACCAGCTAGACACACTTATTGTGTCTAGTCTAGTATTGGCAGGTCCGATTTGTTTTAGTCTCTTGTGTCGAGTGGTAAATAACCAAATGTTCAGAACACTAGTCCTCAAGACATGTATGTATTAACGCTAGTCACTCCAATTAATGACGCTTGAATTAGGTGTCTATGATGCTTAACGCAACCTAACAATTGTATCTTTACTTCCTTTATACAGCAGTTAATTGACAATTCATTAATTGCTGCTCATCGTTTAACCTTCACAACGACTTAATATTGATCACAATATGGGTAAAGCCTAATATAATTTCATTAGTAGTTTTATTAGCCAAATTAATTCGTTGGGAAAACTAGTAGGACCTTACATAGGCCTTTATTTTTACTTTAAATTTCACAGTTCCAAATCAAACATTACCGTGTAGATATAAGAGTAGGTAATAACCTAGTTGAGATGTTGGCTACTACCAAAGATTCCTAGTTATCAGTTTATCAACCCACAAGTTTAACAGAGACTTCAAGGTTCTGAAATTGTTGATTAAAAATATTGATATCTATGTAAAAAAGTTTATAATTGATGTAAAATTTTACTGTTCAACACCTCTATGCCAATATTAATATTTTATGTACTAAATGCTTCATTTAACTAAAATATCTGTGAATAAATAATTATATTTTTATGGGTACCTTTGTTTTGTTTGTTTTTGCCTTAAGTTATTTTAAAACGATTATCTTGCTGGCGATCAGTGCATGTTTGCATCTTATAACTTTACATTTATGTCGTTGTTATTTAAAATGTCAAAATAACTTTTGTTTTGTTCCTAATGTGACCTTGTTGGAGATCTTAATATTGGCGGGTGTTACTCGGTAAAGATATTTTCCCGCGGTAAAACTTAGCAAGTATTTTAAGGTTTACTTGTAGTATGTTTAACATCTCTATATTCTATTTTTTATGTGCTGTATGCTGCAAATAATGGTGATTAAATGATTGATGAATATTAATCCGCGTACCGGCAGGCGCAGCGTGGGACGGCCACCCACTAGATGGATAGATGACTGGAAGGTTGCGGGTGGCCATTGGATGCAGATAGCTTCAACCGTTTGGAGTGGAAGTTATTAGGGAGGCCTATGTTCAGCAGTGGACATCACGTGGCTGATATGATGATGATGATGAATCCAGGGTGAACTGCTAACTCCATGCCAAATGTTATGAAATTGCTTCTCCATTTCGAAGTGAAGACGTAACAAACAAATGTCCTAGGTGGCAGACTCAATACTGAGACGTCTAGGTAGGTACGAGTAATCGACTGATTGTCAGAAAAAGGCAGATGATTCCTTGTTTGAAGAAGCACGTTAAGCCGTCGGTCCCGGCCAACATCTAATGGTTAATAACATTCACCAATGCGGATTGTGCCGCGTGGTGGATTACAGCCCTCCCCAAAGTACTGTGGGGGAAGGCCTGTGCCTTGCAGTAGGCCATTATAGGCTGATCTTGATAAACTAGATAATGAACCTGCATTTCATTGTTACAGAATCAAAACAAGATGGCCGTCAACTAGATTTACCCGCGCGTTTTTCCAAAATGGCGGCGCGCGGTGCCGCTGTGGTCGTGGAGCGCGCTTACAAGCATATGGAAGACCAAACAAGCCCGACCATAAGCCAGTGTTGGAGAACCTGGACATGACAGTTGAACGTGGCATAATGTAAGCCTATTTTATTAATGACTAGTTGTCTCCGCGGTATTACCCGCGGTATAAGTTTATATTCGCCCGCAGTAAAACATATCCTAAAAGCGCGCAGCTCACGCGACGCTCGGCCGCGCGCCTGATAATACATTGCTTCATTTTTCTAAAATGGAGAGTATTTTCCAAAATAAATGTAGCCTATCTTTTTCTTTATTATATGAGGTACCTGCCAAAAAAAATCCGTCCAAATTGGTCCAGCCGTTGCAGAGATTACCCGTAACAAACAGACAGACAGACAAAAAAATATTGTTGATTAAAAATTGTTGTTTTGGTATATGTATCGTAAATATATATAATATTATTCATATGCATAAAGAAAAACATGGTTATTGTAATATGACAGACACTCGAATTAGCCCGCCCCCAGCTTGCTTCTTCGGAGTAACGAATTTCATGCATGCCATTAGGTGAGTCTTCAGCTTGTTTGACTATGACCTCAAAAAAAACTGTTGATTACTGCAGTATTCGTTAACTGGTTATTTAAAGGTAGCCAATATTTAACTTAATGTTAACAAGTCGCCTGTTTGCTTTTCATTTACATTTTTATAGTAGACAGTCTACGATGAATCTTCAGATAGAGCAGATCGATCAATTACCCCCGCAACGCCCTAAGCCGAGGTTCGAGTCCCGTTCGGGGACGCCCTTAGGCTCGTTGTGTAAATTTTAAGGCTGAGAGCTATGTGCGCTCGCTACGCGCCCGGTGAAGCTGTAAAGGCCATCTGCAGCCAACAGCAGTAGTCAGTTCGAAAAAAAATAGCAGATCGATTGTACAGATGTGCCTATTAATTCATCTTAATTAAATTCTACCGACTTGTAAAAGCATAGGTTGATTCCCATAATCTTTATTTAAAACCTATGCAATAGAAACATGAACAAGATTATCGCCGCGAATAAAAGTATAGTATTTTTTTATGGAAAGCTTCCTTGGAAACCACATTCCGAACCTGTTTTATTTTTCAAAGGATGTCCAAAGCTTGGTAAAACCAATGGCGTTGTGCGTCATCTAAACATAATTGATAATGAACTCAGCAAACATGGATAAACTTGTTATTTGATAAACCCTTTCACATATTATTGTTAGAAAATGACTTAATATAATTAAACATATTAATATTATTTCATAATACAATGACTTAATATAACTAATTGCGATGTGACTGGATCCATAAATTTGGAATCATCATTTTGAAATTGATTAAGTACAACTCATTACCAATAATAAGAGCGTCGGTGGCTCAATGGTGTGGACTGTCGCCCTCCTACCTAAAGGGCTGAAGTTCAAATCCCAACACGTACCAATGTATTCGAATTTTTGAAAAATATATATACGTTATCCGACGCTCTTACGGTGAAGGAAAACATCGTGAGGAAACCTGCGCACGCCTGCGAAGAGATTCAAAGGTTGTGCGTGAAGTCGGCCAACCCGCACTGGGCCCGCGTGGACGACCAAGACCTAAATACCCGCTACGGGTAAGCTCTTGCCCCTCGGTGGGAACGTATGGTGGGCTGATGTTGAACGCTGTATCAATGTTTAAATATATTAATGTGTTTGCAATGACATCACCAACTTGTTTTCCACAGATACGGTCTGCTAGGTCCTTCGGGATGCGGCAAAACCACACTGTTATCCTGCATAGTGGGCCGACGGAAACTGGACAGCGGTAACGTGTGGGTGCTGGGGGTCGGCCTGGGGAGAAGGGGAGCGGAGTGCCCGGGCCTAGAGTCGGGTATATGCCTCAGGTAAGCCATACCTTATGAAGCCAATATCAGACGAGTTCAGGCCTTTGCAGACTACTTAGATACGGTGTCACTCAGGATTCTAATCCTGTTCTATTAAGGGCTATACTAACATTTGTGACTTCATTAATAATACTGATCATTATGGCCATTCAACTTTAAAATGGCCGCTAAGCAAGACTAGTTGAGAAGTAGCTCAGCTGGTGGAGGTTGGATGAGAAAAGTGGACCTGAAATCTGGCGCAGAATGGTGGAAGCCTATGTCCAGCAGTGGATTACGATAAGTTAAAGAAAAGAAAAAAGAAGAAAGATCCATCTCTCTTCTCTACAATATGTCGCAGTCCACTGCTTTCTTAATCTCACTTATCTTTCGTAAGACGTCGGTCGATCAGGCCAGAGGCATCCACAATTGCCAAGATGCGGTCTCCTCTCCAGAATTCAGTGCCCAACGGCCATTGGTCCTGTCCTGTCTTTGATTTTACTCATCTCTTAAATTAAGAAAGAAAAGAAATTACGGTCAATATTAAAATTGCAGTTTGTAAACAATTATCTTAAGGACATCCAAAGATTCACTTAGAGAAACTTCAATAACGTTATCACTAAGTTTCATGACTCATTCGTTTCATTCATGACTTTCCTAAGATAAAATATTAAAATATCCCTGATGATCTAGACTAAAATTCTCCATCTTAAATATTGCTTTGGTTTTTATGTTATATCTTATTAAGTCCTTTAATTCCAGGACATAGCCCTAGTAGGAGAGTTCACAGTACGCGATGCGATCTACTACTTCGGCAGGATATACGGCATGAAGTCGAACAAATTGAAGGAGAGATTCGACTTCCTCTCTTCTCTTCTGGAACTGTCACACGAGGGGAGACTGATCAAGTCCCTATCGGAGGACAGCAGAGGAGGGTGTCACTTGCAGCTGCACTGTGCATGAGCCTGAATTGTTAATATTGGACGAACCAACTGTTGGCTTGGATCCTGTATTGAGAGAGGTTAGTAACAATTTCACCTATTTTATTTCAGGATAGTTTTTTAACTACATTAAATATATAACAATATCTTAGTCCGGGTGTCCGGGCCCCTATTTGTACACCCTAAGATGAAATTCAAATTGCAGGGTTATGAAGAAAAATAGAATTGGCATATTGCCGGCTGCTACCGAGGCAAGCTCGCTTTGCTTGCTCGGCTCGCACGTTGCTTTGGTTCAGTTGAAATCGAGGTTCTCTAAATAAAATATTTTAGGACTGGTTTTATAAATGACTAAAGTTGGCTATCAGCTCAGTTCTCAACCCAATACATTTTATAAAGTAATCTGTTTATCAGCTAAGGTTCTCAGTTTTCTATTCCAGTGAAGCTGTAAAGCTTGAGAGAATCCTGAGAAATTAATAGGCCTTCCGCGGCCAACAGCGAAGGTTCGAGTCTTAGGCTCTCTTAGGCTCGTTGTGTACATTTTAAGGCTGAGAGCCATCTGCGCTCGCCAATTGCACGGTAAAGTTGTAAAGGCCATCTGCGGTCAACAGCAGTAGTCAGTTGGAAAAAATAATATAACATATTATAGATGTTCAACAACGCATCGACTACCTTAACTACCATAAAAGACTTAACTTCCTTACATGACCTTCAAATTGTAGATCACGTTTTTTGGCATCCGTGAATAGCGGAAACGGGTTTTGTTAAAATGTATGAATATTGATTCACACGTGCGAAAATGAACTGAAGTGACCATCCTATTTTCCAAACAAGCCGGTTGGACGTTTACATTTATAATTTGTACTTTGTTCTCGTGAAGTTGTATTCAGTGGTCAAAGACCGAGGCTACGAAAGCTGTTGATTCAGATTTTTTGCACATAGATTCATTTTATTCATAAGTAATCGTAAAAGTCATTTTTTTAATTTGACGCTTTGTTAAATATATCCTGTCAATTGATTGTCGTTTTAGTGTGTATCGACCACAGCAAAAGATTATCAGCGGATATGAATCATCAGCCTATAAAGGCCCACGTGTGTCACAATATGAGGCTAGGCCTTCCTGCACAACATGGCGCGGACCCAGTGCGGGTTGGATGTCTTCACGCACAACCTTTGAATCTTGCGCGTGTTTCCTCACGTTGTTTTCCTTCACCGTAATAGCGTCGGATAACGTACATATATTTTCGAAAAATTAGAAAACATATTGGTACGTGGCGGCATTTAAACCTTAGCCTTACCAGTAGGAAGGCAACAGTCCACACCATTCAGCCACCCGACGCTCTTAGAGAAGTATATCAGGACCAAATGGCGCTTTATCATATTTGCCTACTCTCTTGGGACTAATACGTGAGTTTTATTAATTATTTTATCAATACCTAAAATTAATATGACGTTTGCTACTTTACTGTTACTCTGTGAAGAACTGGCTCTTATGTTAATTCCTAAGTTATAAAAAAAAGACAACTGTAGTAAACCTAACGCGGAAACAGGTTTACACCAATGATGTAAAAAGTATAGATTAGTGATATGTTCGCAAAACAACTGAAAAAAGTGTTCCAAATGCAGTGACAGCACACATACACATATTTCGAATGATCGAACATTTACTTAAACAAAGAGCCTATAACTGTATTCTCTTTGGCGGTTCGTTTTGAGGCACGGGTGACATATCTAACTTTATATACAGAATGTCATTGGTTTACACCAGAATCCATATTGTCTTGCCCGGTGAAGCTGTAAAGGCCATCTGCGGCCAACAGCAGTAGTAAGTTCAAAAAAAAAACAGAATACTATTCATATGACGTCGCAGCATCGCAAAAAAACGACGGCCATTTTGAATTTTGATTAGCTTGGTCTGTTATTATACGATATGTGTATCTGGTAACATCATCATGTTGGCCATTAAAATTCTAATTCTATAATTGTAATTATATAATTTTATTAACCTAAACGATAATCGTTTTTAATTTATGCGTTTTAAGCATTTTATTAGTATGTTTTATATCTTAATAATTATCGTATTAAATTTAGATTTAACAGGTTTTACAAATCTAAAACAATTTCCTAGTATTTCAGTACAGATGTTTTATATTTTGTTTTCACTAAGTACTGCTGATGTTTCACTAATACAGCTGCTTTAACACATCGTTGGTTTGTCTCAAATCAATACTTTTATTTTCAACAGGTTGTAACTGTAGGTAACTAGTGGTCTAATGATTTTTGTATGATGAGTTTTCGCGATCCGTCGTCCAATATATTCGTAGGATTTAAGTGATCAAAAATAATGACGTAAAAAGTCTAGATTCGTGATATGCTCACCAAACAATCGAAAAAGTATTCCGAATGCAGTGACAGCACACATACACATATTTCGAATTTCGAACACATTTACCTAAACAAAGAGTACAAACTGTACTCTCTTCGGCGCTTTGTTTTTGAGGCACGGGTGGCGTATCTACCTTTATATATACAGAATATCATTGATCAAGAATACGTTTAAGAACAAAGCCGCTGGTGACCGATTAAAAAAACAAGCTGTAAAGAGTCGCAGATGAAGTTAAAACCAAGTTCCGTCCTAATAGTCGCTTTGATTGTTTTGTTTCTCTCTTGGACACGAAAAGCCACTGATTTAAACGGTACCTCCGTCATGCAATTTGGTTACATCATTATGTAATTTATGTTTTTTCATCGAGTTTTCGATGAGGATGTTTTTTGTAAGCTTGACGGCGTGTATCGGCTAGCGCATTGGTTTGACAATTTACAAACAAAGGTCCCAAACAAATAATAACCACTCGAATGTTTGGTGGGAAAACAATAGAAAATTTTTGTGATTTAAGTCAGAAAAAGCCCCGAGAACATTACATTTAACTAAAATATTTATTATAGTCTTGGAATAAACTTGGACTCCTTGTTAAAGAGGTGGCCATAGGTACCTTTACAATCGCATCAAATGGTGTTTTGGTAACTTTGGTAGAAATTAATAGTAAGGTTATTCTAAAAAAACTCATTTTTGCACGTTAACTCTCAAGCAAGCACTTGAATAACTTTTGATAATATTAAATAACACCTGCAATCCTTCACGTTGTTAAAACACACGATTATTGAAGCATCCGTTAAGTAAACAATATTAATTTGAAGGATTCACGTGTGAGAACGTATTCCAAGAACGTGTAAATATTGGCACATCAAAAACTCGAGATGTTTACCGAAAAAGGGTCATTTCTGTTTGCTCTTCTCATTGGCGGAGGATAAATGCCTTGGACTATCAAGGTAACGTGAATTTTATATTAAGATGAACGAAATCACCTCAATGATGTAAAAAAGTATGGATTCGTGATATGCTCACAAAACAATCGAAAAAAGTGTTCCGAATGCAGTGACAGCACACATACACATAATTCAAATTTCGAACACATTTACCCAAACAAAAGAGTACAAACTGTACTCTCTTCGGCGGTTTGTTTTTGAGGCACGGATGGCGTATCTACCTTTATATATACAGAATATCATTAAGTCACCTCAGAAGAATGCAAAGCTAGATATTACCGTGTTTATGAAACTAACATCTATCGTCTCGAGTGATGGGCAAGGCAGTGTTGACGGAAAGTCAAAACTGCCTACTGTTATTAATTTCTTTCAACACTGCTCATGGTCAGGCTGACCGTCCCGTTCACTTAATCCCGGCCTAAAAAAAACTTTTCGTGGAACTAAAAAAAGTTAAAGGTCAAGGCGACTAGAAGTATGTTAAATATAAAATAGAGAGTGCTGTGTAAATTTACGAGTATGTAGATATTTTGTAAATAAATTTGATTATCCACTGACATTCACACAGCCATCTAGCCTCAAACTAAGCATAAGTCTGAAATATGAATACTAACACAGATAATTTAAATTTCTGATCAACGGATAATCATACTTAAATACATACATAATATACATAGAAAACTCCCAGACCAATACAAACAGACAGGTTAGAAAGAAAGAAAGAAAAAACATTTATTTGACCACAAATACAAAACAAAACAATTATACGAAAATAAACCAAAGTAGTAAACACGTGAAAAAGAAAAGACTAAACAAAAATAAAAGACAAATGAAACAAAAATAAACACCAATAAAAAAAAAAAAACGTTATTTGTGGTCAAATGGGCCCTGCCTCAGCTTATACTGCCGTGTGTCATTTACAGTTTCTAATGATTCATCAACTTCGCCACGGCAGCGCTGGTGTTCGGACAGATGTTCATGCACACAAGTGTTTGCAATGCCCGGGGATCGAACCCCAACCACCTACTTCATACAGGTCGTTATTTATTTTCTTGATCTACAATATTCAACGGACCCAATTATTTTTCAATTTTATCTGAAATCCCGACGGCAAATAAAGTTTAAGGGCAGCTATTTCACTTAAAAGCTGGGAGCCATTTGCTTGTGACTTAAAAAAGGCACATACCATTAAAATTGCAAATCTTCGGACAATATCAAATCTACACGCATATGGATTGGTGACGCAAAACGAATGGTTCTCATGTTTAGGACATCGGCGTATTGAAGATCTTTCTGTTAGATTTGATTGTATGAGCACCAAGCACTAAAATTAGTTAATCAGCTTAATTTGGTAGACGTTGATTGTTTCTATTTATACATCTTTACAAATAATTAAAAGTCACGTATTAAATATGTTTGTAATCAAAGACTTCTAGAACAATGATGTAAAAAGTATAGATTCGTGATATGCTCACAAAACAATCGAAAAAGTGTTCCGAATGCAACGAAAGCACACACACATATTTCGAATGTGCACTCATTCGAAATATGTTAATGTAAATACATCTACCTTAACAAGGAGCATACAACTGTATTCTCTTTGGCAGTTCGTTTTTGAGGCACCGATGGCGTATCTTCCTTTGTATATACAGAATATCATTGTTCTAGAATAGATGTCTTTTTTTAATTATAAAAAACCGTATTTAACTGTTAGCGCAATATGGTTTACAATATATTTTTTAATTTTTATTTGTCTGGGCACACTGATCCGGTTGTAAATCCTCGTCTGCGCAGATAAGGACATATTTTTCCCATGATGCCAAAAGAACAATTCAGACTTAAAGATACTTATAGTCTATATTATTAAGGGGCAAAATAAATTAACAGATCCATCCGTTTCAACTGCACGGCTAATATCATCATCATCATCAGCTCATTAAACGTCCCCACCGAGGGGCACGAGCCTACCCGTACGGCTAATATAGAAGGAAACAACGAAGGAATAATATGTGTGGCAGAATACAATAATTTTATTAAACTTGAATCGACAGACACAACACGCAGTCAGTGATGAAGACATCATGACGCTGCCGACCGGCGTACTTCGGCAACATTAGATAAACATAAACATACTAGACGCACAATCAGTGTCCGCGGCAAATTCTGCCCAACAGAACAAGATGGGCAGAATTTTCATTCGCCGTGCGTAGACTACGCCGATTCAACTCAAACTCAAAAAATGTTTTATTCAAATAAATCATTACATGACACTTTTGAATCGTCAAGAAGTTATTTTCAATGAATCTACCACCCGTTCGGGAGGTTGTTATCTACCGAGAAGATACCGGCAAGAAACTCGTGTTACTCTTTTCAAAAAATGGGTTTACAATGTTCTCATTTTGAGTCAAAATTTATAATAGTATTCGTTTTTACATAGCTGTAATATGTCTAATTTATATAATTCTATATTATCATCCTAATTACATTATTTTACTTGAACACAATGCGAGCACATTAAGACCAAATAAGTTATCGGCTAAATAGTCGTTAACACAGTAATATCCTTTTTTCAAAGGGTACTTTTAATTATAGCTTTAAACTTAAGTAAGGGAAGATCGACAATAGTTGTGGTACTTTATTAAAATACTTTATACAATTACCAACAAAGATTTACCCACTTTGTGTAGCCGAAGATTTGGAACAGCAAGTTTGTTTCATTCTAGTGTTGAGACTGTGAAGATCACAGTTTTTATCAAACATATGAATATTTTTACGCACGTACATTAAATTCTCATAAATATATTGTGACGCTACTGTCATTATACTAATTTCTTTGAAAAGTTCTCTAAGAGAATCACGGGGTTTAAGTTGGTAAATAGCGCGAACTGCTCTTTTTTGCAGTACAAAAATGGTTTGTATGTCAGCAGCTGCACCCCACAGCAACATGCCGTATGACATTACACTATGAAAATAACTAAAATAAACCAATCTTGCTGTTTCAACATCTGTCAGAAGTCTTATTTTCCTAACCGCATATGCCGCTGAACTAAGCCTTCCAGCAAGAAGATTGATCAATGGCGTTTCCCAATTCGTCTTTTGCGCAACTACATTGGTCAGTTTTATTAATTGTTTTTTTTTTCATTTATTTTGACAACAAAACAGATAACAATCAACAGTATAATAAAGGTACATTTTAAATTAAGTATTACTACTGTAACTACCTATAATCTATATCTATATAATATTCGGATTATTTCGCCTAGTAGCGTTGCATCCAGGTACAGCACACGACACCATAATTGTATTAAGTAATAATTACAATACTAATAGAACAATTAGCAATAATATTCACAATTTTCACTGAAACTTGACTGACACTGACAACACACCGGGCCATATAATCCCTTTATTTGCTGTCTCTTTTTCTCTCGGGCATTTTGTACTTGATTAAGGACCTCTCACTCCCACGCTTCGTGTATCTTATAAGCGCAGCGCGCTAATTCTAATTCTATGGATACGATCATATATATGGTACATATGCCATAATGACATTTTTTTAAAATTTTCTCTATTTGTCTGTTTGTTCCGGATTATAAATATTTGTGAAACGGGCTGGATGGATTTGGACGGGACTTTTTTCGGCAGGTGGCTCATGTAATATGGAAAAATAAATGCTACTTTTAAAAAATAAAACATTTTAGGTTACGATTTACTGCGGGCAAATATAATCTTATAACGCGAGTAATACCGCGGGGAACAGCTAGTAGGTAATATATTATCATCCGATAATAATTAACGGATGTTGTGAACATTTTACGTAACCATAGCGTGTCACAGGTACTTGCATGTTGTAAAGCTAATAGTCCATCTGTTTCATTGTTCTTTGAATCCATGGAATATAATTACTGTTATAATCATGCGCAAATAAATTGACTGTTGTAAAATTAGCGCTAACATTATCCGATCGAAGGTTTATCGCGGAAAGCCTATCCTAGGTATAAATTCCTAACAATGCAGGATGTCTAGCCTTTCCAGCTACTCCTATATGTAAGGCCAAATTTGCAGTTCTGCCTGGTCATTATATATGGATTCAACTGGCAACCCTATACCAATCCTAGTTTAGACTATGTTAAAAAACCACTTAATCATGAGACACTAATTAAAATAACTTTAATAAATCAATGAACATTAAAGTAGGCTATAGAAATTAAAATATGATTGGGGAGGTCTTCTTAATTATTGGTCTATCATCGTCGTCAGCCTATAAATGCTGACTGTAAGATATAGGCCTTCCTACACAGCATAGACGTGTAGGGAAGATTGGGCCATAATATACCACGAGGGCCCTATACGGATTGGGGATGGTATCGAATACGTTGGGACTGACGGCTTAAAGTGCCCGCCGAAACAGGGAATCATTTAACTTTTTAGACAGGTGATTTAGCGTGCAATCTCCTCACCAAACTTAGGGAAATTCGCGTGGTTAAGTCAGGTTGAACTTAATGCAGAATCTGTTAAAATAAAAATCCATGCAGACTGATTCAATAAGTCGATTGCTATTCAACAGCAGTTCCAACAGCATACTTAAAAGGGGAATACTACAGATTTCCCAATACAGGAGATGGGGCAAGCCGCGTTTAAAGTGCGACAACTGTAAGCTCAACGAGCATACACTGGCTACCAGTTTACGCTCTGTGAGACGAGTCAAGACGCACGAATATTAGAAGAAATTACAGTTTTTTTCCAAAATGCCACCCTGTGCAATTGTAACATGCCATCATCGCAATGAATCAGTAAATTTACCAAGAAATATAAATAACTTTTCACAGGTAAGAGCCGAAAAGAAATTGCGACACTGGGACTGCCTATAAACTTGGCGGCTTGTCCAGTCTAATGTATATTCTGATGTCTGTGGGGAATACCAATGAACGAATAGTGAACGTTTTGCCCATTCTTAAAGCGTAAAAATGGTCTGCTTAATTTTGACTAGAACCTGTCTTGGAATTTTAATTTATATTAATGCATTTTTATAACATGCAAAGCTAAAAATATCGCTTAGTCGTACAGGCAATGTTTAGGCACACAAATGTTTGTACTGCCCGGGAACCGAACTTCATGGTTTTAAAGTCGACTTTCCAACCATAACACCACATGAGTCGTCAAATTGAAAAGGTGTACCTTTCTTGTTACCTCATTACAACCCAAGACGAAAGCTATCTAATTAAAAATCAACTGACAGGAAAAGTGAATCATGAACTAAGCCGTGGCAGGCAGCCATGCTTGGAGTGTTAATTAGTGACGGTCATTGAATTGAGTCGATCACGCAGGGCTAGCTGCTAACGCCATCTTTTGTGACATTATGACAACTTTATATAACCGGATATGTAGTACTTTTTGTGTAAGTTAATTGAGCAGACGTGGGCTGGCCAATGATAATGTCGTTGTACTGAATAGATTTTCAAAATGCCCACCCATATTCTATTTCAAGTACACACCATGTCAAAAGTATCAAACTACAAACGATCAAATTAAAAACGTAACTAGACATCATATTTTCAACCATATGCCATAAAATTAAGAACAGAATTCAATATAAGTGCTATGCCGTGTGAATAACTGTAATGGTTAAGCTGTTGGCAGAGCTTCTATTTTAGAATGGTAGGATAGCTATCGTTAGCACCCATCAATCCGCATTGAGCCCATGTAGTCGACTGCAGCCTTATCTCACCTTAGCTATGCTGTATCGATGTCTGGTCGAGTGATTGTAGTTGCTATAAACAAAATTAGTATCTTGGCAGAGCCAATGATATTATGTATATATAAAGGTAGATACGCCATCCGTGCCTTAAAAACGAAACGCCGAAGAGAGTACAGTTTGTACTCTTTTCTTTAGGTAAATGTGTTCGAAATTCGAAATATGTGTATGTGTGCTGTCACTGCATTCGGAACACTTTTTTCGATTGTTTTGTGAGCATATCACGAATCCATACTGTTTTTACATCATTGGGCAGAGCTGGAAGTCTTTGAATAGGCTTCGGACTCTAAAAAGACAGAGTAAGGATAATTTGGTCAGATGGGGATTTTAGGGTTGTCTTTCGATTTAGACTTTGGTAAGCGGCCTAGACTATGGTCCACCTTATGTCAAGTCCTGCGTGCCTTTTTTAATGACACCGGCCAATAACGCCACCATTGAAGTTCGCTTTAGGGTTTCTACAGTTTGTATTAGCCTTAACTACGATAAAAAGAAGTAAAACTTTTATACATAGTACATCTACCTAAGTTAAGTAACCTAACTCCTGTAACATGACTATGCTATGCGAATATTCGGTGACTTTAAGTCAAAATGCCAATTATTCCGACGAATTAAAATTCAAGTTCGACTAAAACTCGCCATCCACATCAATAGGTCATTCATACCATAGAAATATGTATTAATCTCATATTTATTCATAAAGGTAGTTCCTTATAGTCCGTTAAAACAGGATCTTACACGTGTCATGTGAAAAATGAACAAGCTTATGATTCATCTTAATATTGAGTTCTAACGGTGTAAAACCGTTTTAGAATGAAAGTGAGAAAGAAAAAATTAAGCTAAGCAATAGAGAAGAACATTTAATTATTTGCTATACAAATTCAAGACAAAGTACAAATTATAATAAAATGTATGCATAACATTTTACTAACAAGCCATAAATCAATATTAATTGGGTATCTCAAGATATTTTCTAAATTAAGCTTAAAAACGAGCGAAGAGCGTCGGTGGCTCAGTGGTGTGGAGGTGTCCTTCCTACCGGGAGGGCTGAGGTTCAAATCCCGACACGTACCAATGTATTTTCGAATTTTCGAAAAATATATGTACGTTATCCGACGCTCTTACGGTGAAGGAAAACATCGTGAGGAAACCTTCATGCACGCCTGCGAAGAGATTCGAAGGTTGTGTGTGAAGTCGTCCAATCCGCACTGGGCCCGCGTGGACGACTAAGGCCTAATCACCCTATACGGGTAGGCTCGTGCCCCTCGGTGGGGACGTTTAATGAGCTGATGATGAAGCTTAAAAACGGATATTTAAGTATATACTAAAAAACGTTTGGAGATACACGTCGATCGTATTAATGGTGTTCTATTGTGAAAATCTATTGCACAAAAAGCAGCAATACTAATTTTAACTTCGTTGTACTGAATAAATTTGTAAAATTTCCGCCCATATCCTATTTCAAGTACACACCATGTCAAAAGTGTCAAACTACAAACGTCAATATGACATGACAACTCAAATATATTTTAAAAAGTATGTTGCAATGAGAGGTGTTTTAAACATTTTGTTTTTTTATGTTTTTGTTATATATTTTAACACGCATGTTAGTTTTTGTTTAATAGACTTGATTAAGCGGAGGACCGGGATGTCTGGCGCAAAATGGGGGAGACCTATGTCCAGCAGTGGACTGCGATAGGTTGAAGAGAGAGACTTGATTACTACTAATCCGCATTAGGCCCGGGTAGGTTATTTTTTCGCAAGTAATCGGTCCGTCGGTAGAAGGTTGGAATCCCGCAAAGTGAAAGTCACTTTAATTAAATAAATAAATAAACTTTGTGGGATTGTTCTCAGTTTGTTTAGGTAATGCAGAATGAATCGCCTGATTGACCAAAAATTTTTTGGTTTTTCGCTCTCGGCTATACTCTTATCAATCAATCTATTCATTTATTTACCACAATACAAACAAGTCGCTAACACCCACCAATTCACATACGGCCCGCATGGTGGGTCATGGCTAAATCTCTATGCGGGAAGGCTTTGATTATATTAGAAACGGTGAAGTGACTAATATAGGTCATACGATCAGTCCCCACTGAGATCAATGCGTTCAATCCGACCCCAAGCAATCAAAAATTAAAGCATGAAGATAATGATGATGATAAGGCTTAATATTTTATGAAAATAAAGAATGAAAAAAAAAATACTACATTTAATATTAAACATGATACATATTCATCACATAATAAATAACAACAAAAAAATATAACATACGCAATATACTGAATAATTCGATACTCCCTATTATTTTAAAATATTTTTGTGCTGTAATCTGATTTAGTATGCATTATAATTATATTTAAATGTATTTTCTTTATTTGCAGAATATGGGAATTCCTAGCAGAACTAGCGAGAGGGGGCACCACAGTCATTATAACAACGCATTATATCGACGAAACGAAACAAGCGCACAAGGTATGTTCTGTTAGAGTAACTACAAATATTTATTTTTATTATTTTCATTTAAATATAACATAATAATAAATATTTATTAACGTACCAGAAAAATCAAATTTAGTAGATATTTATATTCGTTGTTTAATTCTTATCATAAACTAAGCGCTAAATTTAATTTTTATCTTACGCTAAAATCTTTGATTTTTATTGACTAACTGATATCCCGGTCCGTTTTTCTCATCCAGCCTCCACCAGCGACCTTTTGCAAGTCGTTGTTCCATGGGTGAGAAAAACGGAGGACCGGGATACCTGGCGCAAAATGGGGGAGACCTATGTCCAGCAGTGGTCTGCGATAGGTTGAATAGAAATAGATTGACTAACTGACGCAAAATATCCTAAAATAGTCAAACAATAATACGCACAATATGTTCTACAGAAGCCATTAAGTACTCCAAAGGGGATAGCAATTGTCATTGCAATGTACTTGACCGACGAGAACTGTCGAAATAATTGGTAACATCGATTGTGATATCTCGTCATTGTCAAGCCAAGGTCCCCTTTAATGGAACGGTTGCAAATTTCAATTAAGCATTACGTGTTCTAGAAATGTCGATACAACTATCTAACGCTGGTATGGTTAAGGTATTCCACTTGAAAATACGTATAGCTGTAAATAGCGCTATATCTAATGTTGTACAAGACATTGAACTTATTTTATTTAAACAATATAATATATTTATAAAAAGTTTAGTAAGTTCCTCATAAGCCAGCTTCAGTCTGAGAAAACAAAATATATTTTTTCTCTTTATATATAAATATAATATACTTTACACTACAAAATCCAGCTACAGTATTTATCAAGAACTATAATTAAAGAATACAATTGACGACCCATTTGGTGTTGTGGTTGAGACGTCGACTGCAACACCAATTGTTCCAGGTTCGATCCCCGGGCAGTACAAATATTTGTGTGCATGAACATATGTGTATGTAATGGTCTCGATGTCTCTATGTATGTATTTACAAAAAAAATGTTTATTAGTTGTTTATTATCCTAACTACAAGCTTGCGTTTAACATGGGGCAAGATGGCGTGTGAATGTCAGTGGATATTTATATTTATTTAAACATTTCTTTACAGATCGGCCTTTTAAGAGACGGTCAACTCCTAGCCGAAGATTCTCCTGAGGAGTTGTTAAGGAAGTTTGACTGTGACACATTAGAAGACGCCTTCTTGAAGTTGGCACTGAGGCAGCACGAGTTGCCTAGGCGGAGACCAAGTAAGCCTTTCATGTTTTACAGTCCATAATATCCATCATTGAAAGAAAGAAAATAGACGTAAATCTTGTACTCTAAATAAACGATTAATTGTTGATCTAAATCTTCTCATCATCAGCTCATCATACGTCCCACCAAGGGGCTCGAGCCTATCCGTAAAGGGCGTAACGGCCTTAGTCTACGCGGGGCCAGTGCGAATTGGCCGACTTCCCGCATTACCTTTGAATTTCTTCATAGACGTGCGCAGGTTTCCTCACAATGTTTTTCTTCACCGTTAGAACGTCGGCTATACGTACATATAATTTTGAAAATTCGAAATGTTATTGATACGTGGCGGGATTTGAAACTGCACCCTCCAGATCGGAAGGCAACACTCCACACCAATGAGCTACCTCAGTGGGCTGAGCTGATGATGATGATGACGTGTTTGTTTTGTGCTGGGTGTTTCTATGTAAAATATGTATGTAGGTATTAACAAAAAAGTATCCATACAAATATGTTTATCGCTTATTTAGGACGCAAAGCACAAGCTCCAAGCTTAAATTAATACTAGATGGTACCTTATAAATAATGTGGACATTTAATTAAATAATAATTGTATCTCCTAAACAGCCTTATCAGCGTCACCCGACGTGATACCAGACAGCGTGGCCACTGTGGACAGCCGGTACCAGTCCAGGGAAGACTTTAACGTGGTCACCAGCAGTACTGATGTAAGGTTTTCAGCAAACAATGTATTTATGTATGTGTACTGCTATGGTACCAATGATATTCTGTATATATAAAGGTAGATATCTGTGCCTTAAAAACGAACCGCCGAAGAGAGTACAGTTTGTACTCTTTTGTTTAGGAAAATGTGTTCGAAATTCGAAATATGTGTATGTGTGTTGTCACTGCTTTCGGAACACTTTTTTCGATTGTTTTGTGAGCATATCACGAATCTATACATTTTTACATCATTGTATGGTACAGGCAAATTCTTTAGAAGCAATCATTCATTGTTTAGTAACTTGACGACTGATGATATTTAGCACAAAACTGGCATGTTTTTTTTGTTATTATACTATTGATTTCTAGGATATATAGATATATAGGATAAAGAGTTGTACGCTTAGATAGACAATTAACTAACTAGATTCATAATCACGAAGAAACGTCACCCAAAAAATGACGGAGATGCACTATACATACGTATAGTCATTGTTATATATATAAATATAAAATTATTCATTTAATTTTTTACCTTAACGCGTCACTGAAAGGGTACAAAATCAAAAAGCACGAGCATACTACTATGTCATTATGACAAGTGAAACTGAATGAAAATGCTGCCCAACCGATGCGATGGGCAGAGTTTTGCCGCGGACACTTTTAAAAAGTACATCTAATTAGTTAATTGTTTATCTAAGGTTGTAAGCTAAGGCAGTGACACATAAGGGGGGCTGGAAACCTGTCATACAGGGTTTCCTTATATGGCATCCGACCTCTCATTTTGGCTTTTGTAATAACAAAGGTTTCAACAATTTATTTTCCAATAAACTATTGTAAAAGTCAATAAGAATGGAATAATAAAAAAAAACTATTATTTCCTGTCATCATCAGCTCATTAAACATCCCCACCGAGGGGCACGAGCCTTCCCGTATTGGGTGCTTAGGCCTTAGTCGTCCACGCGGGCCCAGTGCGGGTTGGACGACTTCACACACTACCTTTGAATCTCTTCTCAGGCTTGCATGAAGGTTTCCTCACGATGTTTTCCTTCATCGTAAGAGCGTCGGATAACGTACATATAATTTCGAAAATTCGAAAACACATGGGTACGTGGCGGGATTTGAACCTCAGACCTCCCGGTAGGAGGGTGACAGTCCACACCATTGAGCCACCGACGCTCTCATTATTATTTCCTATTGTTATTTTATTTTTTGTCGCAGCCTTTTGTCGTGTCGCTCAGTTTCGAGAGCATTCCTCTAACTGCCGCAGCCAATATCGGAATTCTAGGTGTCGACATATCGAGCGAAGTCCAGTTTCGTGGCCATCTGGAGGGTAAGGCTAAATTAGCCTCAAAGAAGCTTGGCGTGCTCAATAGATCGAGACGGTATTTCACACCGGCACACCGCCTGCAACTTTATAAGGCGCAGGTTCGGCCTCTCATGGAATACTGTTCTCATCTTTGGGCAGGGGCTTCCCAGTACCAGCTTCTCCCTCTAGACCGCATTCAACGAAGAGCGACTCGAGTTGTCGACTGCCATGACGTTTCGGATAGGCTTGACTCCTTGGCACTGCGTAGAGATGTAGCTTCGTTATGCATTCTCTATCGCATATACCATGGGGAGTGTTCCGAGGAACTGTTCGGTCTGATCCCGCCGCTTCTTTACGCGACAACTCTACCACCCACACCACCTTGATAGTTGGCAAAGTACTACTGTGCGTTTTAACAGAAACTTTCTGCCCCGCACCACAAAATTGTGGAATGAGTTGCCGCATGCGGTGTTTCCGGACAGGTACGACCTGCAGACCTTCAAGAAAAGAGCGTACTTTTGCTTAAAAGGCCGGCAACGCATTTTGTAGCTCCTTTGGTGTTGCAAATGTCCATGGGCGGCAGTATTCACTTTCCATCAGGTGATCTGTCTGCTCGTTTGCCCCCTATCCTATAAAAAAAAAGCCATCTCGTTAAATTAGCCAGCCAATTGGACGCCGTTAACCCTTTGACTGCTAGAGTGCCTTAAAGCGTCACAGACAATAGATTTCCCATTGTCTCTCGATTCCTAGCGGTCATTGGGTTAAACGCCGGCATTCATTTAAATGGTTGATTATTCCGTGGCTAGCTTTTTCCCCTCCTTACCAGCCCGCTCCACTACATCTATCAAGAATACCTTGTTCATAAGAGAAACCTATTTCCAGGTTCTAACATCAAAAGAAAAACCACAAGACTGCAGAGGCAAATCGAAGGCGAGGTACAAGGCGGTATTTATCAAGAGCATACAGCAGTTTTCAAGGCATCCTGGGTGAGTTAAAATTAACACAGGTTTTGAGCGTCAGTGACTCATTGGTGTGGACTGTTGCCTTCCGATCAGGAGGGTGCAGTTTCATATCCCGCCACGTTCCAATGCATTTTCGGTTTATAAGAATAATTTCGGCCAAAACACCCTTTATGGGTAGGCTCGTTCCCCTCGGTGGGTACGTATAAAGAGCTTTAACGATGAATATGAAAAGTGTTTATTCAGTTTAGGTCCTTACAGAACACTTATAAATGTCAAATGAAGCTACCACTGGTTCGGACGGTAGTTTTCCACTGACAAGAAAAAAAACAGTTGTTTAGTATCCATACTACAGGCTCAATACTTGTTTAGGGCTAGGTGACTCAGTGCAGGTGTCTGAGGATATTTATTTATTTCCAGTGGCCTGGTGTTCTCCGTGCTGTTTCCAATCATCCAGATCGTTGCGTTTTTCTCAGCCATCGGGCACAACCCTCGAGGACTCCAAGTCGCCGTAGTAAACGAAGAAGCCGCCTATTCACCTTGTAATTACGTATTTATTGTATATTACTATTATACCTCTTTGATATTTCTAGTCTCCTAATACCTAAAGAATTGAAGACCCTTGTGGTGTAGTGGTCAAGACACACCAAGGGTTCCGGGTCCAATCCCCGGGCATGACAAACATTAGTGTGCGTGAACATGTCTGTTTGTATTGGTTTGGGTGTTTCTATGTAATATATGTATATACAAAAAAATATATAATTATGTTTGTCAGTGGTATACGGGTACGTATTACAGGCTAAATGCTTAATAAGGGACTTTATGACGCTGAGTGTCTGTGGATATTTATTTGTCAATAATTGAAAATGTGAGGGTTTTTTTACCTACGGCAACTAAGGCCTATACACCCTATACGGTGGGGACGTTTAATGAGCTCATTACGACGATTCTAACAACTATAATTAGTTATATAAAATACAGATATATAGATAGAGCGTCGGTGGCTCAATGGTATGAACCATTGCCCTCATACCGGGAGGGCTGAGGTTCAAATCACGCCACGTACCAATGTGTTTTCGAATTTTCGAAATTATATGTTCGTTATCCGACGCTCTTACGGTGAAGGAAAACATCGTAAGGAAACCTTCACGCACGCCTGCGAAGAGATTCAAAGGTTGTGCGTGGAGTCGTACAATCCGCACTGGGCCCGCGTGGACCCTATACGGGTAGGTTCGTGCCCCTCGGTGAGGACGTTTCATGAGCTGATGATGATGATGAATACAAATATAATTCTCTGTATCTGCTGGATTCCATGCTAAAATGTTTGTATTACAGTGGGTTTAGATATATGTAAAAACAGCAGTCTCCAGCCGGTGGTGAGAATAGAAGAGGAGGACACATGTGATCAGTACATGTTGAGCTGCTGGTTCCTCGAGGAGATGGAAAAGAAGGAACTTTATCAGGCAAGTTAGTTTTGTAACGATAAGGCACCAAAAAATAGAAACACCTTGAAGTGTACCAGTTAACAAGGTAACTGCAGAGAGTTTTTTTTATGTTATTAGTGTACAGGACGGTCTGGACGCTCACCTGATGGTAAGTGATACGCCAGACCATGACAGAGCGGCATTAAAGGAGACCAACAACTGATAGACAGTTATTACCCTCCATCAATACCACACTGCGCCCGTCACCCGAGACAACAGATGTTAGGTCTCTTATTATAATTTTCACTAGCTACAGTGCCCTCATCCCGAAACACAAAAGTGCATAACACACCTGTTTCACGGGATGATATCTGCGGTGGTACCTACCTAGACGACTCAGTATCGAGTCGCCGCGGTAGAAATAATACATACGAGCATATATTTCCAATTAGAATATATTTGCGTGATTAAGGCCCGTATTCTGGAATGAGACTCGAGCGTTGATTTTTTTTTCAACGCAAATATATTCACTTTTCATTCATTGTTTATATTACGCGTAGATTCCGTACGAATCGGCGGAATCGGCGCAATAAGTTGTCACTAGTGATAAACGGCGTAACTTTAGCGCGGCGCTGGCTCAATCTCCTCATAGATGTGCTGTGAGGGAAAGCCTGTGGTAATAGTAGAACATAATAATGCTGTAGAAGTAGGCCGTTAAGGCTAATAATGATGTGGATCCAGAGATGTTCGAGTGTTAATATCTAGGGTCATAATAATATGTAAACCTTATTTGTGAGAGAATAAATACAAATGTTAATATGTTTAGTTGTAAGCACGCCTTAATAAATAAATAATTGACAAAATAAATATTTATTATTATAATTCGTGTAGATTCCGTATGAATCGGCGGAATCGGCGCAACAAACCGTAACCAGTGGTACGCTATACGCGGCGCTAGCGTTACGGCGTAACTTTAACGCGGCGTTGACTCCATCTCTCCATAGGTATTCTATGCGAGAAGGCCTGTGGTAGTACGCCATTATAGTGTTATTATTGTGTGTAAATGTTAAATGCCTTATGTGAAAGTTATTTGAGAAATGATAAATAAATATAAATGTTGATAGCTGTAAGCACGTCTTTTATAAATAACATGTATTTTATATATTTGACGACCCATTTGGTGTTGCGGTTGAGAGGTCGACTGCAACACCAAGGGTTCCGGGTTCGATCCCTGGGCAGTACAAACATGTGTGCATGAACATGTCTGTTTGTAATGGTCTGGGTGTTTTCTATGTATAATATGTATGTATTTACAAAAAATATATAAGTATGTTTATCCGTTGTTTAGTACCCATAATACAGGCTTCACGCTTACTTGGAGCTAGATGGCGCTGTGTGAATGTCAGTGGATATTATTTTTTATATTACGCGTAGATTCCGTACGAATCGGCGGAATCGGCGCAACAAGCCGTGACCAGTGGTACGCTATACGCGGCGCTGGCGTTGCGGCGTAACTTTACCGCGGCGCTGGCGGCGCGCGTGCGCGAGGGCGAGGTGGACGACGACACCGTCGACCAGAGCAGCATCAGCGTATGGGTCGATGTCGGCAGTGAGTATACACTCTAAGCCTTTATCGTTTCTGATAATCTAACGTTATACTAGAATAAATATTATATTATCAGAGGTTATACCTACCTACTCATTGTTTCCTATATTAATCACGTGCTAGAAACTTTAATTGTTTCCGAGCTGTACACTGTTGTAGAGCGTCGGTGGCTCAGTGGTGTGGACTGTCGCCTTCCTACTGGGAGGGCTGTGGTTCAAATCCCGACACGTACCAATGTATTTTCGAATTTCGAAAATATATGTACGTTATCCGACGCTCATACGGTGAAGGAAAACATCGTGAGGAAACCTTCATGCAAGCCTGCGAAGAGATTCGAAGGTTGTGTGTGAAGTCGTCCAATCCGCACTGGGCCCGCGTGGACGACTAAGGCCTAATCACCCTATACGGGTAGGCTCGTGCCCCTCGGTGGGGACGTTTAATGAGCTGACGATGACAAATTTAATTTCCTTAACTTGTTCTTTAATTTGTTATAACAGTTAGTGGGGAGTTACAAATAGGTTAAGTTAAGGTTTTTTAATGACCACCCGGAAATCCTGTTGCATAATATTATTGCAATTAAAAATATGGATAACAATTCAGTACGTATGGCATTCGAATTATTATGGAATCTAATGTACAGGCAAATAAATAATTCGGGTAATTGAAATTCGGGCATATGACTATTATTTTAGGTATATATTTTGAGGGCAAAGAATAGATAGCTTTGATCGAACATCGCTCTCATTGGGTGCATATTCAAATCCCACTACGTACCAATGTCTTTTCGAAACTAAATGTACGTTTATCCGACGCTCCTGCGAAGAGATTCAAAGGTTGTGCGTGAAGTCGTACAATCCGCACTGGGTCCGCGTGGACGACTAAGGCCTTACACCTGTACAGGTAGGCTCATGCACCTCGGTGTGGACGTTTAAGGAGCTGATGATGATGATGAATAGCTAAAGTTTGGGTGTTATATTATGTTTGTTAATTGTTTATAAAGACACCAACTATATTTTGTTGCAGATCACCAAATTACAAACTTCATCAAGAGTCAACTCCACAAAACATACAGCAGCTTCACCAAAAGAACGATGCGGGCCTGCGGCAGGAATGAAGACTTGGCGCAGGTGAGAACAATATTATTAATATAACGTATCGTTAAATTATGTATGTATTTATTAAACCAAAAATATAGTTTAAATAGTAGTTACCAATATTTAAGAGAAGCTACTTTAGTCAAAAAAACTTTCAAAATAATAATTTTATAAATAAAATTTAAAACAAACAATTTTATACAGTTTATTTCCAACAGGAATAATATCGATTGTAGAAACCTATATCTATAAATCATTCTTTTTCTCTCGTATTATATTTATATAGATACCTATGCAAATTTTAATGCATCTTTTATTAAATCCTATTACATATATTTCGTTACATTATCAATAACTATATTTTTTAATATAAATTACATTTACTATATATTTTCATATCACTTATATACCGTGTATAGTTTAGTAATAGTTGCTTGATCGTCAATTGAACACGCCAGATTCTGTCATTGTATGTGTGAACTTAGTTCACGCACATGACTCTCAAATGAAAAGGTGGAATTAGTAAGGCTTTATTTTCGATCTAACTACTGCTGTTGACCGCAGATGGCCTTTACAGCTTCACCGGGCAATAAGCGAGCGCAGATGGCTCTCAGCCTTAAACATTTACGCAACGAGCCTAAGGGCGTCCCAAAGTGGGACTCGAACCTCGGCTTAGGGCGTTGCGGGGGGCTTGGTAGCCCAACATATGTTTGGGGAGAAAATCGGCCCGGCACACGTCGGTTACGCGAATAGGGACTGTGCGAACCTACCGGGACACGCGACGATGACCCCCGCCGGCGGGGACGGAATCTAGACTGTCGATTTGTACAATGTTGTAATGTTTTAGCTTTTTCGACGACCGTGATAGGGTTATCCGATAGGCGACCACCACACCACATGAATTTCGTTCACGCATATGGCTCTCAAATCAAAAGGTGCAATTAGTAAGCCGATTGTTGTCATGTTATTGGCTGTGCAGATGTATCCATATTTTCTTACATTGTCTGTTCTCAGATGCCTGTGAGGTTCCAGGATCCCGTGTTTGGGAAGATGGACACCCAAATGGTGTGGTTTATGGCACCTGGCATTATGATTACGTGAGTATATTTTATTTTTCAAGAGGAACTGAATCATAGACATGGTAGGTAAACAAGTGATTCACCCTGCAGTCTAAACCAAACTGAGAAAAAATCTCATAAAGTGGCATTCAATATGCTTGTCTCCTCTGGGATTCGAACCTACGACATCTGCATCACGTAGCCATCTAAGCGATGGGTTTAATCCGCTAGACCACATAGGCAGTAAAAAATCAGACTACATTTTTTTTACAATTAGTGTTAGAAACATTGCATACCCAACTCATTTTAAATGTTGTGTATATGTATGTATATTAAATATTTATTGAAAAGTTCATTTATTAGTATGTGATTCCGTTGTTTAGTACCCTTATTTGGTGGTGATGGTTAGAACGTCGACTACTACCTACATCAAGGAATCCGGGTTAAATCCCGGGGCAGTACAAACATTTGTTTGCATGAGCATGTCTGTTTTGTATTGGTCTGGGTGTTTCTATTTATGATAAGTATTTATTAAATTGTCTTTTTCATTCAACACATTGGAACATTATTGGAATATATATATTATGTATTGGTCTGGGTGTTTCTATTTATGATAAGTATTTATTTAAAAAGTATACTATTATCTTTATCCGTCGTTTAGTATCCATATTACAGAATACATTTATTACAGGATAATATTCTTCTTGCCGGCGGTGGTGACGTCCACACTTATGATTGGTGACCGGCTGGAAGGTGTGTGGGAGCGCAGCGCCGTCGCCGGAGTGAAGGCTGCTGAGATGTTACACGTACACATAGCGCTTCAGGCGGCCATCATTGTTTTACAGGTTCGAAACTACTCATATGAGATAGGAAAAATCTGCTAAATGTATGAATTTTCATAAAAAATATATTAAGTATGTTAAATCCGTTGTTTAATACTCATACTACAAGCTTCACGCTTAACTTGGGCTAGATGGCGCTGTGCGAATGTCAGTGGATATTTATTATTTTTATTGAAATTTAGGATTTTTAAGAGTACTCGTACCTAAATTTATAAATATTTGAGCGAATTTGCATTGTGCATGGTTTTAAAATTGAAATTGTGTTAAAGGTAAGGTACATAGTAATGAATTATTTTTTTTATTGAATTAAAGGTTTATTTTTATATACTTATGTCACTTAGAAAAACGCTTGTAAAACAAGCACCTATCGAAAGGAATCCGAATAGAAAATCTTTTGTTTCTGATTTCTAAAGGTTTATAAGTATTTACTCTCATGAAGGTTGTCTGGAAGAGATTGCTTTATAGCGATAAGACCGTATTATTGTACTTCTGATTTTTTATTTATTTGTGTGCAATGAAGTGTCTTATTATTTAAGGGGTGTATGAGGTGTATCGGTGGTAAAAAAAAATACATTTTTAGGTATCAGTTTGAGTTACTTTACAGCAGTAATTAGGCTATAATGATGATGAATGTACCATTTTATTTGCAGACGGCAGAAATGATGGCGCTCTCGTTCCTCGGGTACGGCATGCCTTCCGAGGGCTCAGTGGTGGCGTGCGGCTTGCTATTATTCCTGCAAGGACTATGCGGCATGTGCTACGGATTCCTGCTCTCTATATACTGTTCCAGTTACACTATGTCGTTCTTCGTAGCTACGGGCAGTTTCTACCCCATGATATTGTTGTGCGGTGAGTATTGGATGCAGTAGTGTTGTGGTAGTCATAAAAAATATTATAACATAGACGTAAAAAATATATTTTTTTACGTCCATGAAATATAATAACAATTGACGATTCAAAAACAGAAACGTAACAGATTTATTTGAATAAAGTTTTTTTTATTTTTGTTGTTGTTAAAATTGTTGTCCTATTGCAGACCAAGGGCAACATTTTATACATAGAAATACACAGACGAATACAAACAGACATGTTCATACACACAAATGTTTGTAGTGCCCGGGGATCGAACCCGGAGTTGTTTTTAATGACAGGAAATGCTTTTCGCATCTCCAATACTGGGCCAGTCGGGGGTGTGTGGGGCTCAAACCCACTAAAACTGTCGGTACTCCTTCGATTAATTTTTCGCCAGAGTTATGGGAAGTCTATTAAATACGACCATGACCTTGCTGACGATTGCCCCGTAAATAGGGGATCCAACAAGCCGATCTCACCACGTCGAACTCTGGAAACGATTTGGAGTACTTACCAGTTCCTGAAATAGCGTTTCTATTACAACGATGTCATGAAATTTAATTATTTTATACTTGTTTTGCATAAACATTTGAACAATTTGTTATTAATTTTTTACAATAATGTATTTAGCTTTATATAAAGATAAGCTATTTAAAATGTCTCCATTGCCATACTATAGAAATTATAGCATACATTAATTCATAACGATTTCAGATAAATATCCTATCCTTAAATTTGTTACACTTGCTAACATTTCGGTGAGTGTGCGATGGAATTACACGCGTTAATTCCACCAGCCCCTTTTCACCATCGGGATACAAGACGGAGGCGAGCGTTCCATCCTTACGTGGTAGACATTCCACACATCCGCACAGCCCGCTTTGGTGCCTCGTTCCTAATGCGCACCGCAAAGGAATGGAATTCTTTGCTCCTTATGTGTTCCCCGATCATTACAACCTGGCCGTCTTCAAGGCAAGAGTGAATAGGCTGTTTCTAGGCAGGCATGATCCATCCTCGGCCGCATCATCACTTACCATCAGGTGAGATGGCGGTCAAATGTCTGCCTATAAAGGATAAAAAAAAAAAAAAATGTGACTATCATACTATAAAATTGAAAATAAATATCGTAAGTATATTATAATATTTTTTTTATATTTTTTTTATTATTTCAACAAACAACAAAGGTATACCATTTATATTTTGAAACCTTGGCCACCCCCACCTGCCTTGAAGAATTATGCTAAAGAACGAACAAGCTCTAGCAATCATAGAAATAAAGGCAGCCTATTAAAAACTAACATAACGCCCATATATCTGCCCACGTATAGCTTTTAGTCAACAGAAACTTTACTCATCACAAAGAACCTGGAGCCCTCGGCGTAAGTAGCCGAGACGTCTCAACCGTTACACCAACTGGATCGTCATAATATGTATTGTTTTCAGGGATCCTCTGGCCTTTGGAAGGAATGTCGACCGGACTTCGGGTCATCGCCCTCACCCTGCCATTCACCATACCCTCAAAGTCACTACGCGACATCATGGAAAGAGGCTACGGATTCACTGATCCATCAGTCTACCACGGATTCCTTGTCACCCTTGCTTGGATTATTGCTACGTTGGGCCTGTGTTTCTTAAGGCTCAAGTTGAAGAAGTCATAAAAATTCGTGTTTAAATATATGTTTAAAATATAGGTAACTAAAGAATTTGATGACAGAATACTGAAAAAGGTTCTCTATCTCATTTTTATATTTTTTATACAGAAAGGTATAAAAATCTGAAATTGAGATCTACTTAATTTCAAATTTCAGACTCTTCTACTCGGTATTGTATAAATCTTTGTTTTGAGTATTAAACTTAAAGTATTTAATTAGATATTGTAATGGGCTCACAAAAAAAATACTTTTAATACGAGTATCTTTATGATTATACATATCGAATCATTGTTTTTGATTACAAAAAGGTACTTATTAAAAGTAGCTCAGTTGGTTTGTTAGCAAATATCCCTATTCGATAGATAGTATATAGGGTAGGATTCGATATCTACTCTAAAATTTGAGAGTGTAATATCATCCACCACCAACCAATGATATGCTGTATATATAAAGGTAGATACGCCAACCGTGCCTCAAAAACGAACCGCCAAAGAGAATACAGTTGTAGGCTCTTTGTTTAGGCAAAAGTATGCTCATTCGAAATATGTGTATGTGTGCTGTCGCTGCATTCGGAACAAATTTTTCGGTTGTTTAGTGAGCATATCACGAATCTAAACTTTTTACATCATTGCCACCAGCCACTTTTAAAAGCGTTCTATTTTTACATTATTCTAACGGTAATGGTTTGAGTGTTAATAATATTTCAATGTTGAAGAAAAAATTGTTTTTTTTTCTAAATACCTATATATTTTTATTCTTGTACAAATTAAGTTTGTATTCAAGAACCCAGAGTCCAGTCTGTCGGGTAGCTTGTAAATAGCGTATTAGTTTAATAAGAATTAAAGACTCTCTGGGGTGTATATTTAAAAAAACATCACAGATAAAAATATATATCACAGATATGTAAATGTAATATGAGTAATGTTAATTTTTAAATTTGGTAATACATGTACCCATAAAATATATTTTTTGTATTTTTTTATATAAAAAAATATGCTCCAATTTTGGTATTAGGTCTTACAAAATGTATTGGAATGTTTCTGACAGTATATTACTGTCAGTTTTGATGTAATTGGCAAAATATGAATTCACATTATAGCACTATGTAGTAGATACCATTAAAATATAAATGTAACTAAGTTAAATATATTTTTGAGGTAAATGTGAATTCCTATTTTAGCATTTTAAATTTATGGTGTATTTTTATTGTTGATAAGTGGAATAATTGATATTTTTATATTAAATTAGTATAGAAGAAATATATTGCCGTAATATATAAGTTTATCGTGATAGTAAACTATGTGATTTGTGGGTATTTATACAATAAACGATTTTATATCTCAAAACTCTCTATTTAATTCATTAAATATTTTCTCTGATATTTTAAGCAATGGACATACTTGGCCACAATTATTTCCATTTACCACATATTGATATTTAACCCTTTGAAAACCAAAGCATTACTAAGACGTGTAAATTTAGGATGAGGAGGGGAAAATGTTATAAAAAAATATGATTTCAGTATAATTGAATATACGCATTTTGAGCTCAATAACTTACAAAAACTAATAAACTCTCGCCTTCTGCGTCAGTGGTTACTTCTCTCCTTCAACATCCAACGACCAGACGCATGCTTGTCGTAAATAAAAAAAATATTACAAGCTGAGCTGTCAGTAAGGTATGAATTTATATATTTATTTAAATTTGACTGCTGATTTGCAAAACGCAAAATTATTGTTTTAGTTTGTTCCATAAAATGTTTAAGACATTGTGTAAAAAGCAAAATATGGTGACCTGTGTTCTAGAAGTGGACTGCGATAGGTTTAAAAGAAAATATATCAATGACACAATATCAAAATGAATAGTCAAAGATTGAGAATTTCTAACTCCCATCACACGTAGCAAATATAAGCAATTATGTTGTTTGTTATATTTATTTTATAACAAACTCTATAGGTGTCATACAATGACCATGTCCTGTATATTCAAGTAACAAAAGTTGTTTTCAAGGTAAAAAATGAAACATCATAATTCAGATATAAAAATTTATATTATAGGAAATATTTTGGATTCAACAACAACTGTGTACCTTGCGGCTAGCGTCCGCGCCCCCGATGCCTCATGGCACGTCAACATTACAACCTTATTCAATATTACATTTGTACAATTTCGTATTGCAGGCGACAATTATATTCAACTTTTCTCATCTTGTTGCCAATAACCGGATTTTCAATAATCACTCTGGATGTAACCGGTTAAATCCGGATTCATCATGAATATACCTTTTTATTATTCGAAATCCTGTCTAAAAACTTGTATAACTATTATTGAAAAACCGATTTTCCATCCAATATTGATATTGTATAATACATAACCAGTTGCGTCTTTGTAATTCTATACACTATTTAAATTTATTTTATACCAATTATACAAAACACAGGCAATCACATGTTGCAGTCTAGATTATCCAAAATTTTGCCTCTAATCACTATGCAGTACAAGCTGCAATTTAAAAAAAGTACATGATTTATGTTTACAATTTGAGCCCTTACCTGTAGAGCTTTTATTAACGATTGGAACGATCACTACACCCTGGCAAAGAGAGGCCTAGAGCAAAACGGCGCCAAATTTTCATAGCTTTTGAGCGAAAACAATTTATAAAGCATTATACTGTGTGTAAAAAATAGACAAGCTGAAGTGATCGTTGCAACCGATTATGACATCTAAACGGGACGCGGACGCCGCACACTTAATTCGTTGTCAACAACCATCCACCAGAGGTCGCCACTCGGATCTTAGACACAATCACATACAAATTTTGTCCGTAACACTTTTTCAACACCGCTTACTGCGACTTATCACATTTCACAAGCAAACCTCCCCTTGATCCCTCTCGTGTAGAGAAAAAAACTGTTTTCTTTTTGTGTTCACGGTTTTTGCCTAACTATAAACTAGACTTAAATTAAAACGCGCACGCATCGCCTGTCTCGCTCGCACACTCTCAATCATCACAACGCACACTGTCTTTGCTTTTATTCTACAACTCTATAATATTTTACATTGATATTTCGAGGGGACGTAGCCAATTCCTATGTTCACTATTATTGCTCGATAAGCAATATATTATTTATTATTCTGTAGCTGCGAAGGCATTTTCATTTTAATTATCACACTTTTCTTTTATTTTACTTATTTACTAATGATTAACACACCCAGCGTTCAGAATGGGGGAAAGTGAATCAGTCACATAATTTTGAGGAATTGACATGACCCCTTTACAAAAGAAAACTAAAACTTAACACATCCTATACAAAATGAATCAACATCGAAAAGTTGAAGAGATTAGACTCGACACCAACACAATGGAAGTGCCTGTACGACCTTACTACGCTTTCGTATAGGCAATAGGCGACACGACGGTAAAATACATAAAAACATTTGTCACACAATAATAACGTACTGAATTCTTTTACTAACCATCACATGCACAAAGCAAATTTTGCATTCAGTATTTTATCAGCTGTCTCCATCTTCGTACGTATGAGGAAGTAATTGGCATACTTAAATCTGAACTCAAATTAGAAAATATTATTTGTACGTTATTATTGTGCAATATTACCCCCTTTTGTGCTCAGCCAAGGGAGGGTAACAACGGAGATTTTCCAAGCTCCCAACAAAAAAAAAGTTATACAAAAAAAGTGGGAAAGACAATTCATTACCTAGATATCATGAAGAACATAATTATTATCATTAGCAAGCTTTACACAATCAAAGTACAAATATATATAATTCTGTACATTTAAGTGTTGTGACAAAATATTCTATATTTATATTGTTCAGGCCTCGCATTCGTTCGATAATAATATTTACATTTTTTATCAATTTTTCTTTTATACTGGTTTCCAAGATTCTTAAATTTAAAGTAACAATTTTATTTAAATCACATTTAATTCATCTTGTAAGTATTTCATGCCCAACTCTCGACTGTTGATTATCTTAAAAGAAAAACACCTACACTACAACTACAAACTGAACGATGAACGTCGCTTGATTGAATCGAATCAACAATGACATTTCATTTCCTACACGCAACATCATTACAACGGTTTTCCATAGCGATATGCGTGCGTTCGGATTTTTAAAATGAACTTTCAAAAATTTAAAAAATACATAATAATAAATAAAGTATGATTAACAAACCACTACATACAGTTAAGGCACGGCCTAGAAAAAAAGCCGGTGTGTTATTCCAATTACGTATATCAAAGCATTATGGAGGCATACCAACCTTTTGTTTGTCACCCTTTAGGGATAAAACAATAGTTAAGCCGGACGAGATCAAATGTTGAACAGTTTTGCACATGAAAGTTAACGCGCGGGCACATTACATCAACGTGATACTTTTTATCTATATTTAAAGTAAATGGTCAACCCTGAGCCGGCACACTTACCATATTTCCAAAATGTTACGTCACACTGATGGTCTATCGAATCTTCAAGACACAATCAATTGAAATCAACCGAAACTGAGAATACAATAGCTGTTACGATATATAAACGATAAACGTCAATCCGTAAGACTCTGAATCTTATATTCTTCGATTAATATTCTAGATTTTAAAAAGTTATTTCCATTTTTCATCCAAAAGAATAAGTAAAACAGAATGCGTCTAGATAATTAAATAATTACATACATAACAACCATTATTTACAAAAAAATACTGAGAAAATCTAAGGGCCCATTGTAGTTACATTCATGCATCAAAACAGATCAACCCTGCGGTGGAATTCAAAACAGGTCAGCAAAACGCGTCTTACGCTTCGCTTATTTTGGACAATGTATGATATATTTATATAGACCCTAATATAGAGCTAATACCAATTTTTATAACAACTCACTTTTCATTTGAAATATATGGCAGAGATTAAAATTCTAGAATAGAATTATTTTGAGGAATATTTAAGTAACTCAAACAAGAAATGTGCTGTATTTGTGCAAAATGTTTATTGAGGAAATAAAAACATAGCTGATTTCAAAATGCTAGAAAAGATATAGCGGTAGTGATATAGTACTGTCAGAAACATAACTGATTTAAAATTCATAAAAAAGACATTAAGGTGTGATACTAAAGTACTATTAAAAACATAATTGTTGGGACTCAACCATACTTTTCAAATGAGAATGACAACTGTCTCATATACCATTTGATATCCTAACTAATCTCATTTCACATGTCGATCACGGAAATATGAATTAACGCAAGGTACCTATATTCGGCCTATCTCTTTTATATTAATTCATATTTCCGCGATCGATGTACAGGTTATCACCTTACAAGTTCTTGTTAAACAATAAATACTTAATTAACGCTTAGAACCGTAACTGTGAAAAGCGTATAAATTATGTCAGATTAGAATTAACGGACTTATTCCTAGCTAGCTAAGTTGTCATGCCATATTGTGTGAGGCTACATACATTATTATTTAGAACAAGTGTAAATGTACCACGATACAATTCGGCTTTTTAAGTTCGTGATAATCTCAACTTAAAAAATACACTTCTTTAGAGTTTGTTTTCTTTAACATTTAGATTAAAAACTGAAAAATGCAAATAGATAAATTAGCAGATTATTTATATTGAGTTGGGTTGAATTCTGTATTTATATATATTTAATGTAGCAACTTTAACATATTATTACTTGAATTAAAAATACTTCACGTCATAGTAAAGGGAAGTATAACCATAGTGAACTTATTAAAATAAATATAAAAACATCATTGGAATCTAACTTTTCATTAAAAGCCACTAGATAAGTAGTACATTTACGCACTAAGTTTTAATCAAAGTTACGTATATTTTTTTCTATGTTACAAAGTACAGGACGGTCAAGACACTCACCTGATGGTAAGTAATACGCCTGACCATTGCAGAACGGCATAGAATAAGACCAACAACTGATAGACAGTTTCTCTATCAATGCCACACTGCGCCCGTTACCCGAGACAACAGATGTTAGGTCTCTTATACCAGATATTTTTAATTATTGAGATTGTAATTTTCAGGAGTTTAAGTCACAAGTTGACCTTACCATACAACTTTCATACAAAAATAAAATTTACAGGCAAGATCATTTTTGACATCTCTATTTGTTTAGTGTTCATTTACAAATGTTGTTTGTATGAGTCTCATACAACATGACATTTCACTATCAACAACACAGCTGTGTCAGCTGTCAATAGAATGCGGGTTTAAATCACGCTGATGCAACAAGTTATACATTATCGACTAGTTCCGTCATTTAAAGTACATCCGAAATAACTAGATTCACATAAAAAAAAACTGATAAATAAAATGCCTAAACAACAAACTTGGAATGCTCGATTTAAATGGAAATTAAAGACAAACTTTTTGTTGACAACAAAGTCATGCATAAAATTTAAATTAACAAATTTTAATTAACCCTGTGAGAATTGAACAAAACAAAAAATAAAACCCAACATAACAATTAGTCACATTAACGCCAAAACATGAACTACACAAACAAGACTTGTACAAATCATTGGTGTCATTCAAAAATGCATTTATATGCGTTCATTTATTCTGAATTTGATTGTATTGCTATCTCTTTCTGCGCGTAGTTTCATTTGATTGTATTGCTAACACTTTCTGCACATCTCTTTTAACATCCTATTGACAGCTCCCATAACTGCAATATGACATACGACGCCTAAATAATACGAGGACTTAGTTCCATTCAAGTTATCGGAACACCGTAAAGCACTGATCATTAATAATACTGCTCTATCGACTACGGGAGGGTATGACTGCTTGTCGGTAGGAAAAACGTTAGGGGGCTTCCATAAAGTACGTGACTTGTTCTTTTTAATATTCTTAGACATTTGACTCGACTTTTTGATGGAACTTTTATGGAATAAGTCACGGCATCTTATCTGCTCACTGAAATTACTTAGTCTCGTACTTAGGCATATCCACTTTATTCTTTCGCTTTATAAAATCCATGTAAGCACATAACTAATTCCATACCCTGGTTAAGCAAACAGTTCGATTATTGCCATGCACAGAGATTATGAGAAGAGTGCAGAGTGACACTAATCACAATAACAAAACCAATTTTCATTTTTGTCAAATTGAGTGCTGTTGATGCCAGCCCATTGTCTATGGTTCCAAATCTATAGCGGAGAGTGGGTGATTAAGTAGGAATCATTTAATATGTTAGCGATTTTCCGGGTTGTCTGGACACACAGTGTATGCATTGCTTATTTGCATATATGGAGTGCACACTCTAGAGAACTAAACAGTTTCGATTATTGCCGGTGACATGATCCACATAAGTAAAATTTAAAACGTATAAGTAGATACGGCATTAAGTGATCAGATCGCTACGTGTACGGGGTTAAACTGACCGGAACTGAGTCCTCAGCGAACGGTGGTTAAGCGGGCGCGCGCTAGAACTTGTCTTGGAATATAAACAGGTTGTTGGTGGCGGCCACGGCGATGATGCTCTCGTGCGGGTGCCACGCCGTGTGCAATATCTTCTTGTTGAAGTCGAGACAGTCTACGCTTATTTCGTCCTGGTGACAAACATTTCGTTTTTACTTTCGGCTCATTAATATACTATTTATTTCATTAACATATACAGTCATTTAACTTAAAATGTATCAATTAAATATGAACTCATCTACGCCAATGAGCGTCGACGGCTAATTGATGAGGCCGGTTGCCTTACGATCTGGAGGTTGCAAGTTCAAATCGCTTCAAGCATCAATGTAATTTTCCAAATTTCAAAATGTATAACATAAAAATGTTTATCCTATGCGCGCCTACGAGTAAATTCAAAGGTTGTGCGTGAAATTGGCCAATCATCACTGTGCCCGCGTGGACGACTAAGGCCTATACAGGTGGCCCTCGCTGGGGACGTAAATTAAACTAATGACGATGATTTGACCATGTTTGTTTAAGGAAAGATGTCCTATATCACTGTGGATTATCTAAAGGTAATTAAAAAACGAGTTGGCAACTTTATCACACATGGGTAGTCACAAGTGTGGACCGTGCATGTCCATTTCATTTCTTCCTCAGTTATTCTATAGTGCTGTAGTGTCATTGTGATGATGCAGTGACGTAAAGGGTTGGAGAGTCACAAGTGTTGTGATATTGCAGTGACGTAAGAGTTAGAGGGTCAGTGTTGTGATATTGCAGTGATGTAATAGTGTTGGAATGTCATAGTGTTGTGATATTGACTGTTGAATGTCACAGTGCTGTGATATCATAAACCGCCTTCATCCAGCGTGACGTTCTGTTGTGATGCCAAAGTGACGTCATAGTAAATATACGGTGTGTTCTCACCTTCTTCCTCTTGGCGGTGGCGGCGACGCGTCTAGCCCTTAAGGGCTGTCTAGGGCGGGCGGCCGCGTCTCGGGCCGCTTCTAGTGTTAGCTCACCACGACGACCGCCCACACCGCAACCGCGCTCAAACACCCTGTACATACATATTATCATACAGTCAGTCAACGTTTCACAATTTGACACGTACACGTATTGAATGTTTGCACTTTCCAAATGACTGATCAAGGCTCAGTGATTTAGCTCTGCTTTTCTCCACTGTCGCGCTAGTAGACATACTAGTCATCTACATAGATATGTATGTATCTAGTAGCGTATACACTGAATATTATGGTTTATCTCTTTTTTTTGCAATTATACGTAAAATTAACTGTTAAGTGGTAAAAATAACAAAATGCCAAATAAAAGTTAATAAATGGCGTAAAACGTTTAGGCATCTGGTTAAACGTTGCGGTCAACGACATGGCTAGTTGTTCTTCAGTCATTTAATTGAATGCCGGCATTTATTGAACTGGCTAGGCGTCCAATTAAATGCATAATTTAACCAGATGGCTGCAACATGGATAATAACAATGATAACATACTTATATATCTTTTTTTGTCAATTCATATAAATATAATACATAAAAACATAAATACCTGAAGAATCCATTGTAAGAGCCCGTCATAAGGCGCTGGTCGTCGCCGCTCCAACAGCACTCGAACTTATCGAAGATGCAGTCGTTCTCGTACAACGAGCACAGCTTAGAGCGGAGATACTCGTGTACCTGCACATTTACCATATATGAAGATATTGCTGTCTATAGATACTACTTTAAACAACAGACATATATTTTATTTAATGAATATATTGTTTAGCGTCAGAGGCAGATTGTCATCCAATCTGAGGATGCAGGTTCAAATCCAGCCACGTATTGAGCGTCAGTGGCTCAATGGTGTAGACTTTTGCCTACCGATCTGAAGGGTGCATGTTCAAATCCGGCCACTTATCAATGTCTATTCGAAATTTCGAAATCACTTCGTTTACCCGACGCTCTTACGGTGAAGGAAACCATCGAGAGAAAACCTGCGCCCGCCCGCTAAGAGTTGCAAAGGTTGTGCATGAAACTGGGCCCGCGTGGACGACTAAGGCCTCCGCACTTTTTACGGGTAGGTTAGTGCCCCTCCGTGGGGACGTTTAATGAGGTGATTGTTGAATTAATCCAATTTTACGTCTACCCAAGGAAACTACTAAGTCACCGAAATATTGGGTAAAAACCAGTTCCAAATTTACCGAGATTCCAACCGGAAAATCGGTTTTCAATGGGTGCGAGTTGCGAAAGCTTAAGATAAATTTTTAGTACACTGTCTTGCTATTTTACATTTTTATATCTAAGTTTTTCTCTGCAAGTACAACTTTTTATTGTTACTTTTCAATAGCTATTATTGTAGGTGCTCGTTTCTCAACAGGCCAAAATCATAACTACGCTAAATATAATTGTGTTCTCCATTTACAAGTATTTAATTTGAAGCTAATATTGAAAACTTAAATTTTAAATTAAATTAATATTTGCCGTAAACATACTTACTGGATATGTTTCTACCGGTTTTGTTTCCATTCTAAGATCCCATACTTTTAAACCTAAATAATCTCTCGACATCATATATCTGAAAGAGAAAAAATATTATTTATGTAATAAATAATATAAAATAAAATAAACCCCTTGGCGATATAAAACTCTTATATTGATAAGAATATCCATTCACAAGATTTTAAGTGTTGACCAATCACAGAAGAGCGTTAATTACGCTTCTTTCAAATATGTCAAATTATACACTTCTCTATGATGGGTCGTTTTTACAAGTTCTTCCTTCTTCGTCCATATCATCTAAATGTTCCGTTAATTCGTAATAGCAATGTTTTTAGAAGACAATGTTTCAGGATTTTAATATATTTTGGATAGGAACTTCCATTTTATTGTATAATTTGGTGAGGTTTTGTAAATTTTTATATACATAGAGTAAAAGCCAGAGCTACGCAAACTAAGATTTGATATTATTTGAACAAGGTTACGTCTCCAGTTTTAGTATATAGCGTTTTATTTAGATTTACCTGCCCGAATTGCTGAGCTTGACGTCGCTGATCGAGGATATGATCTCCGAGAAGAAGGAACGCGCGTGCGGATCCTCTGGCTCCTCGAACAACTTCGAGTGTCGGTCGCACAGTGCCGCTGCGCGCATATCGCATAGCCTTATTGTACCTGTACAAAATGTCATCATCATCACTTATACATCAGCTCATTATACGTCCATTATACGAGGGGCCCTAGCCTACCCGTATAGGGTGTATAGGCCGTAGTCGTACACGCGAACCCAGTGCGGATTGGGCGACTTCACGCACAACCTTTGAATCTCTTCGTAGACCACTATACATCAATATGAATAAGTGTAAACAAATTCAACATAAATATAAATTTTATGTGTGAACATATTTATATTTATGTGTGAATTTATTTCTTTTATTTTAATTATATTTTTGTTAAGGTGTAAGTAACTTTGTTTTCCTATTTTGGACCTAGGGTTGCCTGAAAGCAGTCGCGTAATAAGGTCACATATCACATAGTTGTGTTTTATTTCATGTCACTATTTCTTTTTCACAATCACGAAGAAATATCAACCAAAAAATGACCGAGCCCCTTGACACATACATTGACACATGTTATATTAATGACATAAATTTATTAAAATTTTGATCAAAATCAAAAGCACGAGCATACTACAATGTCACTATGACATGAAGCGAGCGACGTGATTATGAATGAAATTTTGCTCAATTGACGGATGGGCATAATATTGCCGCGGACACTTTTTGAATGAGATTGTGAGTTTATTGTTTATCTAAGAACCAAACCAATAAATTATTTAATTGGATTTCAGAAAATGCATGCACAAGGTAATGAATATTAAATATAACTTACCCTTACTACTAGAATATACAAAGAGATTGCATTCAGTCGGATGGAACTCTGCTGCGGTTATAACCTGTAAAGAGATAATAACTGTATTCATCATCAGCTAATTATATGTCCCCACAAAAGCACAACCATTCATAATCATCATCATCAGCTCTTTCCTTCACCGTAAGAGCGTAGGATAAACGTACGTAATTATCTTTTGCATATAACAGTAAGTATTTACAAAAATCTCGAGTATATAAGTATGTTTATTTGTTGTTTAGTATCCATATTACAGGCTTAATGCTTATTTTGGGACTAGATGGAGCCGTGGGAATTTCAGTGGATATCCAGTGCACCATCTAGTTCCAAACTAAGCATTAGCCTGTAATATGGGTGCAAAACAACGATTAAACATATATACTTTTTTTCGTAAACACATACATATTATACATACGAAACGCCCAGACCAAAACAAACAGACATGTTGATGCACACAAATGTTTGTACTGCCCAGAAACCCTTGGTGTATTTAGGTCCTAACAGAACCCCTATGAATGTCAAATGAAGCTACCACTGGTTGTACTAGTACTGTAGTAGCCGACGTCTCGTACATTACACCAGATGGGACGTCAAAATAAATAAATAATTAATATCGACTGACATTTACACAGCGCCATCATCTAGCCCCAAGTTAAGCGTGAAGCCTGTACTATGGGTACTAAACAATGGATAAACGTACATTTATACATTGGTTATTGCAAACACATACATATTAAACATAGAAAACACCCAGACCAATACAGACAGTTTATGCACACAAATATATAATAGTTTATACTGCCCGGGGATCAAACCCTTAACCATTGGTGTAGTAGCCGACGTCTCGGCCATTACGTCAGTCGTTAAATAAAGCAAATAACCTCAGTGAGCTCCTCCATATTCGCCGGCTTGATGTCGACGATATTGAAACTCTGGTCCGTGATCTCCAAGTGCCACAAGTTGATGCGGAGGTCGTCCGCCGACAGGTACGTCTCCTGGTCGGAGTTCAGCGAGATCGAGTTAATGTGGTACGTGTGGGCGTTTGCGAATATCCGTCTGGAACATACAAAACTCATGTTTACTTGGTTATTTTCAGTTATTTATGTGCTAACTATATAGAGCTTGTATGAAAATATTGATGGATGTGAATGAAGCTAGGAAAGTATGTCAGGACCGCGCAATGTGTCGTTCCATCATCTCTGCCTACCCCTCTGGGACCAAAGCGTGAGCTTTATTTATTTTTAACTATATAGAATGGAAGAAATTGTCTTGTGTGATAAAACCGCCAATAATAAGACGATTTACGAGAGATGTCCACTCCGCAAAAGTCATTTTTAAGTAACTTTAAAAGTGCAGTAGCGGCGACCTGGCGGAAATTTTTGTACGCATTTTGTTAGCCTGGTCATCTTAAGTGAATCTATACACAATATGTTTATTCTCTTATCTATCTATTATCTCTCTTCAAAATAGATCTCCTCCAGATTCTGCACCAGATATCCCGAGCCTCCAATGAGGTGTTTTTGTGCTCTCTTAAACTGTGTTTTAATGTAAGTTGCTTTAAAGCATATTATCAATTAAATAACACAAAGCACGGAGGATTTCGAGATAACATTTTTCGGTCACTCATCATAAAATGGACCGTTGCGTTATTTGAGTTTGAGAACACTAGCACGCTATCGATAGATTTTTATTGTATATAAAAATTATTACTACCAAAGCGTAAATGAAGTCTAGTGCCATATTGGAAACGCAGTAGGTTATCAATTCATTAATAAACAATATTGAACTCGCCGACTACTGATTAACCTGATAAGCAACCTACATTCCTGAAAGCCTTTATTAATCCAATGACACTTCACTCTGGAAGTAATTAATATACGGAATTGGTTTTGCAATGTATATGGTAAACAAATAATATTAATTGGAGCAATGTTCCGCACTTATTATCTTTTAGTGTGACGCAAATACTTTTAACTAATAACTTGCAGGGCATTTGACTTTTAGCAGCGGTTTATCGAAATTTTGTTTGTTATGTAAGTGATATATTTTGTTTGGTGACTAATAAAAACTAATGTCACTTTGCGTTATGATATATTTGACGGAAACATACCGGGCCAGTTACGAAATTTCAATTGTAAATTTAGACTTAATATCAGTTGGGCATAGGTCTCCCCCATTTTGGGCCAGACATCCCGGTCTTCCGCTTTTCTCATCCAACCTCCACCAGTGACCTTTCGCAAGGCGTCGGTCCATCGGCCCTGGGGACGTCCTACGCCGGGTAAACAGGGTTTACTAGGTGGTAGACTCGATACTGAGTCGTCTAGATAGGTACCACTGGAGTGCCAGATATCGTTCCGTGAAACAGGAGTGTTATGCACTTTTGTGTTTCGGGATGAAGGCACTATAGCCAGTGAAATTACTGGGTATAAGAGACCTAACATTTGTAGTCTCTAGTGTCGGGCGCAGTGGGGCATTGATGGAGAATAATAACTGTCTATCAGTTGTTAGTCTCCTTCAATGCCGCTCTGTCATGGTTAGGCGTATTACTTACCATTTGGTGAGCGTCTTGATCGTCCTGTACACTTATGACATTAAAAAAAACACCCACGACAAATAAAAAGACTCACCTCGGCGACGCCTCAACCATAAGGTCTGCTGGACGCACAGTCGGCACCCGGAGTTGTGTGACACGCGAGGGGTCCCTCGGCCGACCGCCCTCCTCGCGAGTGTTGTAGCCCGTCACCCGCTTATCCCTCTCCGACACCTGGGAACGTCACCAATATACACATTTATACCTAAAACTGGGATTATAAGAAAATAAACACACACACGCACAACAATTTTATTACACACAAGAATGTTATTTCGTATCAGCAAGATTTTTGCAACATTTAGCTGTGTAAGAGCTTTAGCTAAGCAAGTAGTCTCCTGACTTAGATCTGGAGGGCGCGGGTTCAAATCCCGCCACGTATCAATATGTTTTTGGATTTTCGAAATTACATGTACGTTATCCGATGCTCTTACGGTGAAGAAATACATGGTGAGTAAATCTGGGCCCGGCTGCGAAGAGATTCAAAGGTTGTGCATTGAAGTCGGCCAATCCGCAGTGGGCCCGCGTGGTCGACTAAGGCATTTACGGGTATGCCCCTCGGTGGGGACGTTTAATGGGCTGATGATGATTTATTTGGGTAACAATACAGTTTCACTCATATATAAAAAACAAACTATTACATCAGTAAATTAAGTTAAATTACTATAATAACAAGCACAATATTTACCTTCCACAATTTGATTGTTTTGTCATTGGTTGATAGTAGGAAGTGTGCTTGATTTTTGCGCTTTAGCCACCTGATTTTGTTGATCTTCTCTTCGATCTCCAATGACTTGAGATAGTCGAACTCCGGCTCGTGTGATTGGAACGTGGAATATACATTGTACTCGCCCTTCTTTGGTACACATTGTTTTGATGCTGGGTCTCTCTGCAATAAATAAAAGAGTTGAAGTTTAAAAACAAGAAAACATAATTTAGCAACTCTGCCCTCCCAACGAAGAGTGCAAAGTCAGGTTTTAGGGGGTAAATCGACTTACGACCTTTTCAAAATCCATATATACATATTTATGACTAACAATTAAAAATGCATTGCCCAAGGGGGCAAAGTTTATCAATTTAGGGGTTTTGTAATAACTTATAGTGACGAATCTCAAACCCTTTAAAATAAACTGTCCAAATTATGTGTGCTCTCAATTTTGGATAAAATAAAACATCTTTCTTTACTGTTCTCAATTCTTTACTGTTCTATAAATATAGGTTATATTGTTAATAACTTATTATAATTATTGCATTCAATGTATCCAAAGCGAAACAATAACAAAACGGTCTTGTTTTTCATCAAACAATTGAAGCTTCATGTTTTATCTTTCTTATCATCATATACATACATAATTAAACAAACAGTCTTTATTATGTACAAAACAAAGACACCAATTTTTCAATACTTTAGTAGGGCAAAGGAATTTTCTTATACTGTTGCTGCGTGCTTCAATTGCGTGCAAACCGCTGATAAATGCCCGACACGGCTTACAAAAACAATTGGGAATATGAAATGGGACCCATTATTTCCACCATAACCGTCACTTAGGGAAATTTCGTCAATATGACGTTTTAATTTATATATCAGATTAAGTAAGCCGGTAATCTTAGCATTACGGTTAAATATATCGTATCCCTTATTCAGTGAATGAATTATCTTACTACAATTGCATACATTTTAGACATTACTAGCACGAAATATATAAGGTAATAATGGGAGAGGAAGACCTCGGAAGACAAACTGAGAGCCCTTTGCACTTGCAAATGTCCAGTGAAGCTGTAAAGGCATTATGCAACCAACAGCAGTAATCAGAAAAAAAAGGAAAAATTGCAAGTTCAATAACTCATACAAACAGTTTATACTGTTATAAGGTATTTTAAATACATCAAATCAGATATTCATATCATAGATCTTGCCTATTGAAATATTGTTTTTTTTTTATCATACGAAGCCGAACAAACGAGCAGTTGTGCACCTGGTGGTCAGTGATACCGATTTCCATTCTAAACTCGCAAGTACGAAGTTGCAAACTTTACAAAAGAGATCGATACATGGAATAATAGTAAGGGAAAGGGGAAATTGGGTTTCCGGTAACAACGTTGTATCACATCTGTCTTTTGTGAGGTTGTTTTAACAATCCGGTCGCGCAAACCCATTCGGCCTAAGCATGGCTCCCCCACATATAAATCGCAGCCAAGTATAACCCAAAATTGCTTCGGCTCAAAAAGCCGTCAGTACTAGCTACGATCTTAGGAATGAGGCTCAAACTGGCAGAAAATTGTAGCAGAAAAAACACGATGGTCAGCAACAAAAACCAAAAAGGTTCTTATTCATTTATAACCTTTGACTGCAATATGCAAATATTTCAAATAATTTTGAACATATTCTATTGAAAACCAAAACCAAGTCCTTTTTCTTCCCTGGACATCGTGCTTTTTCTTTTCTTTTCATTCTTAGGTCGTTAAAAACCACCAATCCACATTAAGCCTGCGTGGGGCCCAAATATCCCACATCTATGCTATGCGGGAAGGGCCTACATCCTTCGGCCTTTATAGGCTAATGGTGATAACCCAAAAATAACTAAGCCACGTTTCAAAAGCACCATCAAGACAAGCATCGCAATTATTCGTACCGCTAATCCTTATAAAGCAACATGTGGTCCCAATACGACATCAATAATGTTGCCATATTTGTTACGCATGAACAGGGCAGCTGTTAACATTCAAAGGTTAAATTAAGGTATGCTTATTCGCAAGCATATAATGTGACCATTCATTTAGTTTTTGTAGGTGGAATTAATAAATTTTGCAGCGTCTTAAAAACCGGTTTTTCGCAACCCTGCAGTGGGATAATACAGACTGATCATTCAATAAGAAGATAGCGAGACAGCAAATTGGTGGCGACTGTTGCCTTCCGTGAGGAACGCCTACAAAGGGACTTAAAGGATGTGCGTGCAGTCGGCTAATCCGAACTTTAAAAAAAAGGTATGTAAAGTTAACCGACATTATGGATTAACACACACTACGGTCACGAGAAAATATACAGTAGGTAACACCGCAGGCAGTATAATAATAATAATAAATATTCACTGACATTCACACAGCGCCATCTAGCCCCAAGTTAAGCGTGAAGCCTGTATTATAGGTACTAAACAACAGATAAACATACTTACTTATATACATTTTTGTTTCGGAAATACATACATATTATATATAGAAAACACCCAGACCATTACAAACAGACATATTCATATACACAAATGTTTGTACTGCCCGGGGATCGAACCCGGAACCCTTGATGTTGCAGTCGATGTCTCAACCGCAACACCAAATGGGTCGTCAAATACATAATAGCATACAAAACATCCTTCAAGCATGTAAGGTAAACAGAAATAAAGAAAAAAGATTTATCGGGTGTGGTGTTGCACTGGACAGTAATGTAATTTCTCAGCGATCCGATAATAATGACACCCATTACGTCATTACACACGTCGTGGAAAGTGTTACACTATACTTTTCTTATCTTGTGATTCATTGTACAAACTAGTTCCTATGACAATTTCACGCACGTGACTATTTAGTTGCCAGTATCACTACGTATAAAACAAAGTCGCTCTTTCAGTGTCTATGTGCGCTTAAATATTAAAAACCACGCAACATATTTTAATGCGTTTTTTTAATGGAGTGATTCAAGAGGAAGGTTTATATGTATAATAACATCCCTTAAAAAGTAGGGAAGTACTGTTATTGTTGAGGTTTCTAATGCCTTTTACGAATATCACCATTGCACTCGTGCGACGCAGAGGCGATTTAATTTTATTAATTAAAAACATATTGATAGCGGATATGAAATTGATGATTTTAAAATATAATCCCGAGATCTCCGTGCTTCGTAACAATCGGTAACACGAGTTAATCTGCTTTGAAAACAACTACTATTTTCTATTTAGGCCTTGAAAATTATCTTTTTTATGATCAAGTTTTACTTCGGGTAAATTGATGTATTGTTAGAAAATAGTAAGATAAAATTATAAAACACTGGCCGAAAATGTAGCCCGGAAGGCATTAAAATCATAGATGAATTAAAGTTTTCTAATCTATCCATATTTTGAATTTAGAATATAAAACACAAACGAAAGTACTTGTTTATGACTAAACAGCACATTTATATAACTGGTCTCTAGTCGTGTTAAGCAATCGTGTTTGATACTTTTGGCAAACTGGTTTTCGCGGTACTACGTACATATATTAAGAACGTTATAGGAAAATCGCTATTACGATTAAAATTCTAGTGTTTATATTTTAAGTGACTTTATTAAATAACATGTTCACTTGCTTTAATTCAAGTACTAGCATTTATTTATTTCCCAACTCAATAGTTCCAAACATGAACAGCAATTTCAACTTAATCGTCTTTTGTACTTCACATAATGAATCATCTTCATCAGCTCATTAAACGTCCCCACCGAGGGGCACGAGCCTACCCGTATAGGGTGATTAGGCCTTAGTCATCCACGCGGGCCAAGTGCGGATTGGACGACTTCACACACAACCTTCGAATCTCTTCGCAGGGGTGCATGAAGGTTTCCTCACGATGTTTTCCTTCACCGTAAGAGCGTCGGATAACGTACATATATTTTCGAAAATTCGAAAACACATTGGTACGTGTTGGGATTTGTACCTCAGCCTCCCGGTAGGAAGGCGACAGTCCACACCATTGAGCCACCGACGCATAACATAATGAATACGACATACAAATCTATGACAGATTTCCCATCAGTAGCGTGCACTCCATATATGCAAATAAGCAGTGCATACCTTGTGCGTCCAGACAACCCGAAAAATGGCCGTCATATTAAATGATACCCACTTATTCGCCCATTTTCCTCTACAGATTTGAAAACTGCTGTCATAAACAGCACTCAATTTGGCAATATTATAAATTATTTATTGTTTTTGCGATTAGTGTTACTCACTTTGCATACCGTACTCATAATCTCTGTGCACGCCACTGTTTCTTATTCACTAACTAATAGAAATATGGGACATTGAATTTGCTTGAGCAATAAAGTGCGAGATTGACAAAACAATCATCAAGGGTAGATAATAGGTTGGTTCTAATTCCAACCAAGGATAACAATGCGCATACCTACCACATTTTAATATTCAAAGCTTTATCATTATTTTTATCAGTATGACACCACTTCATGGTATATTACTCGCGTCTATTTAATATGGGCGTCCTAACCTCATTAGTAACACTTGTCTACAGTCTTAAAAAAAAGTATTATCGCAGTTAATTAGATACATAATTTACATATTTTTTCCACTAATAAACCCTTCATTTATATAGCACTTGTTAACAATAGATTTTCTACGAGTCTAGGTTCCTGACAGAAGGAATCGGTCTTCATGGGAATATAACGTCTGTGGAGGTTTTAAAATTAAATAAACATCCAACGACAATCACACAGCGCCATCTAGCCCCAAACTAAGCATTTAGCCTGTAATATGGATACTAAACAACGGATAAACATACTAAGCAATAGATAAACATAGTTATCTTTTTTTATTTGTAAATATGTACATGTATGTACGACCAATATTGAGTCACTTTAGTTGCCCTTTCATTTGCCATCCAGAGGTCCCGGAAACCGCAAGATAGACAGATCGAATCAGAGTTGCCACCCGTCCAGATTTTACCAGAACCGATTTCGAAGGTATTGTCCCAGGTCCCAGCGGCCTATCGATTTTACCCCGATCTTTGTCAATACGCGATAGGATCAATCACATAACATCTATTATATAAAAAAAAAAAGATGTAGAATTATCAAAATTGGCTCGTAAGAAAAACGAAAAATTAATCATTTAAATGATTATTAGATTCAATACAAAATAAAGTTTAATTTTCCTTAGACTGTTTCACATGTCCGATCGTCCCGATTGTTTTCCCCCTAAAGGTGGAAAGCCTGGTTCGAATATTGATCAGCTCTTACCTGAAAGATAACAACGCGGCCTCCCTTGTCACCCGTAGCCAACAGTTCACCGTCATGGTTGAATTCCACACACGATATCAGGTCCGCTTCCGTCACATCATCCTCGAGGGTGCCCTTCACCTGACTGAAACACCATGTTGTCTCCCCACCATTGCCTGCAATGATAGAGAAAGGTGTCAGCCTTAACAAACCGTGACAGTACACTGGTGGACTTAGGGCTTACTATCATAGATACTCAAATATATTTATGTCATTATAAATGACTACATTAAATGACAGTACACTGCTGCCCGTTCTCTACTTAATGTTTGGTCTATAAACCAACTCTTACACCCACGGGATGAGAACGGGTGGTGACAATTTTATTATAATCTGCTGCTACCACACCGCTTTAATATGATTTGATTTAATGTTTATCTTCCGTTTTAAAACCCAGGTTGGAAATATAACAAAATATACATAAAGTGGCTATCCTCATTTATGACATCAGTATTAATATCCCTTGTCCCGCAATGATATTCTGTATATGTAAAGATAGATACGCCACCCGTGCCTCAATATCGAACCACCAAAGAGTACAGTTTGTACTCTTTTGTTTAGGTAAATGTACGCTCATTCGAAATATGTGTATGTGTGCTGTCACTGCATTCGGAACACTTTTTTCGATTGTTTTGTGAGCATATCACGAATCTATACTTTTTACATCATTGTTGTCCCGTCATCATTTTTACTGGTCGTAAAATTTGAGTTAAGTCATTAGCATTACTTTGTCATTTAATGAGCTGTGTAGGTACATATAATTTAATTCTTTATTAAATGGTAATAAATGCATTTTTAAACTTCTGTAAACCAGTTTAAAATCGCCACAAATTTGGACTTTAGCAACGCCATGAATGATCATTTGAGGCGTGCGTGGTGGTTTGATTGTAATCAATAATACTTTTAAACAAATCAAGTTTCCATACACTTACTAGCCTGTTTGGCTTGCCACCAACCATATAAAAATTGTAGTAAGTGTGTGCGCAAGGAATCTAAGAAACTGTTTTGACTAGACCAATACAGAATTTTACTTTATAATTAATTTTATAGATAATTGAAATGTATTTTATATGTAACTTTACATATATTTTTTGGACTTTGCTTATTGCAAGTGTTAACTAAATTTGACTTTAACAAAGAAATGATTCAATGAAAAGAGCAATAGTATGGTTTTGACAGGTATTATGATAATTATCTTGTCTTGATACAGATATACAGCAGATATGAGAATTAAACTACCGTAATTATATGTCCCTAAGTAATTAAGATGGACATCTTTAGTGTTAACATAATACAAATATTTGTTTCAAATCTTCTTGCTGGATTCTTGTCATCAGCAGAGAACAGTCTCAAACAGTAAATAAGAATGTCTGATTTTTTAAATCTTTATACAATACCTACCTAATTATTGAATATGTACAGCTAACCATATCTGAACAACCTTATATAGAAACAAAACTAAGAATATTATGCAACCTCATCATAACATTAAAATGGCATATAAAATTCGTTAATAGCTCAGAAGAAAAACCTTTTAAAGTATTTATGTTATGAAAAATTATTTTATATAATATATAGATAGAGCATTTATTTATATCAATTTATTCACGTATAGAAACATTCAGATGTGTGCATCACGACAATATGAAAATACAAACTCATATAATCAGAAAAATACTGTTTTAAAGATATTGTTAGTAAAATTAGCTATATTAATACTACTGACAATACATATTTATTACCTCAAACTATTTCATACAAAGAAGATTTGTGTAAGTTATGTTAGAAAAGTATTAGTTTATATTAGAACAAAAAAATTAAATACAAGTATTTCCATTATCATGGTTTTTTAAATTATTATGCACACCTGTTTAAGTTTACTCACAACAATTGTACCAATATTTCTCGCAACAGTCTACAAATAATACAGATGTGGCTGCCTAGGAGTTTAACACAATGTTTAATCATATCACTTCAACTTTTCTGGTACAAAAATGCTGATAGTAAGACTGTTTTAAGAGATGGCATAAAGATGTGTGATGAGTACGCAAAATAAACGAAATTCTGCAATGATATACAGCTACATACAGTCACAGATAGTGTTCCAATGCAGTCGACATGAGTGATGCCGCCAATTCGTAAAGTTATCCTGAATCCTGATCCGATGGTTTGAGTACCATGGCACTTCTTTCCTTTTTAACATTTCTATTTACATAACTTTATCAACAATTCACATTTCACTAATCTGCCATCTTAACTGTAATTTTTTTTTTTTCAAATTACAGCAAAGACATTAGCACTCAAACATGTCCAAAGTCAGAATGCTGGATTAAGTGGATTTCGAAACCTGTTTACAAATGTACTATAGTAACACTATACTAATGAATGTGAAATTTTCAACTGTAACACAATCTCTTGCTTTACAAATAGGAGATCCTTTTGTGGGACGGTTTTAAACAATGGTGATGTAGACAAAAGGTATCCCTTGCATGATATTAAGTTCTTAATTGTGGGGACACAACATGTATTGTGTTGTTAACAAGTTGTTTTAAAAGTAGCATAACTATTATACACAATGTAGAACCAAAGTGTATAAATAAGGAACTAACAATACTATGCATTAGTTGTATGCGTACAACTGAAGTAAGAACATCAAAATTAACCATTTATCTCATCATACACTGCAATGTCAACCGGTTATCAGTGAATTTTATTAGGTGTTCTGTTTACTCATTACCATCACATTCAGTGATGCATACAGCCAGGTTAGTTATATACTTTTAAGGAAGGTTATGTATATAGTAAATATGTGACTGACAAAGTAATGACAGATGTTTTTATTTAAATGTTTTGGTTTGTACCTATTATACAAATAAAATTCCATGTTACTTGTTCCAACAAGCTTTAAAATCACTGATATTAGATTTTTAATGGGATGGTGAAAAAACTTTTCAATCTTAACTTCATTAACCCTTTAACCACCAGAGTTCCATATTATATTCAACAAACACAATATATTTTCTATTGTGTCTGGAATCACAGCAGTAAATAGGTTAGTTTTTTTTTTTGAGTGTACTTGATACGCCTGACCATGATAGATTAAAGTTTAGCAATCTGAATATAATATATATACTAAGACATGGATTTTTTGTTTTGAGCAAAACAAACAATAAAGGAAATACCCCTTGTGTAAGTCCAACATTGCCATTTTCATTCCCATAGAATAAAGATTTCACAGCAGTCTTTATATGATTAAAGAAGTGGAAATTAATTATATATTGTTAAGGTAGTCAGTGCTAAGTAGGTCATCAGGAAATCTTGCTATCAGATTTGGCACAAAACCAAAAGAGCTTTGATTAAACGACACATACAGCATATTAATCAGTGCCAATTCCCAAAACATGTTTTATAATTTAATGTTTATAATTTCAAAAGGTTTATGTAACTCATCTATAAAAAACAAACAAATCAGAAGTTATTATTAAAACTAAATTATTTGAGAATAAGGTGCTAACTTTAAAAAAAAATGTTCATGCCTACATTTTTTATATAATAATAAATGTAAAATTATGATGTCTACAACTGTCTTCCATTCATGATTATTACAGTCAATATGGTAGAATGTGACTTGGTGCAAGACACCACAGTATCATGGTTATTGAAAAATGGGGGCTCATGTTTGTATATCCAAATGTTAATAAGAATTGTGTTTGTGTGTAAAGAGATTGCACTTGAATAACATAAGTGAAATATCTTTGCATTTACTATGCATAATTAAATTAAAGTGTATACTAATTTAATCAAAAATTGATGATCACCCAATAAACAGAATGCATATATGTACTTATGATATCAAATTGATACACAATACAATTTCAACTTTTTCAATGTTTACAAGTATCATTAAAAGATTAATTATGATTTATTGCAACTGGTAGATTATCATTTCTTACGAAAAAAAAATAAACAATGATAAGTTATGCTTATAACCAAAACCATGTTTACTTAATTTGAGAAGGTAAATGAATAAATATTTATGGGGTTTTCAATAGATTATATCACAATACTTCAATATAAAAATGAGTATGTATAAATGTAATTAAAAGCCGTGTATAAATACACTAGACCTTAATAATCAATGTTAATGCTGTTTTATTCATTTTAATTTTATACTTCAAAATCAAAATAAAAACTGAATACTTCTTAGGTCATTCTGAATAAAGTCAAAACTAATATACCAATTAAAACAATTCTTCACAGTATATAAGTGTGCAAACATTGTAAGATTGTTCGACATAAAGAGGGCAGTGTCAAAAAAACCAGCTGCCTGATGCTAACCTCACTTAATTTGAATAACGTATTTGAAATAAATATACCAAAGATGTACGATTATTGTAAAATATGTAAAGAAATAGATTGCCAATATGTTTTGATCGCATAAATATACTACGTCAATCGTTACATACGCTACACTGACCTTCAAAATCAACAACTGCCATCATCTGATTTCACACAAACAATCATTTCGTATGTACCTAACAATATAAAGTAAACTTTACAACCTGTAACTACAAATAAACCGTTGCGAGAACGTTGTATGATCTACATATTTAGCGTTTTACGGATTGAAAGAGCAAAAGGTTAATTCTATCGGCGTAAATGATAACCAAACACTTCAAATTCCAAGCCATCATCACAGTATGTAAACACTAAATACTGTTAACCACACTAATGACAATAACATTGCATTTACCGTCAGAGTTCGAACGATAAAACATCTTCGAATAATTGCGATTCCCAAATCCAATTTCGCCCTTGACTAGCGGGCGCTAAAAGTCACCACTTACCGGCCATGACAAAGCCCAGCACAAAACTATAAGAAGTTCAATAGTTTTAGAACACAATCACTTCAATGTTTTGCTAAAACATCACTCAAATTTGCCGATGAAAATAGATTAAAATCATTTCAATATTACATCAGTAAAAAGCAATGGCGCTCAGAAATACACACAAATAATTACTGCAGAGTCTAGTGTTGCCACACTACATACTAAAAATACTACTAGAATCCCATACAATAATCACGGAATTGTAAATAAATGTTTAAAATGTTAGTGAATATACTTGGATCAACTGAAAACAACACACTAAAAAATATATCAAACAAATAAAATATTCGAAGAAAAAAGTCTAATAGTGAATTTCGTATTTTTAAAAATTAGGAAAATTTTTCGAAAGAAATAGTATATATTTTCCAATATATTTGGTACATACTATCATCAATATATATATATATATGAATTTAATATATATTTGAAGAAAAAATTCAACAGTAATAGCATTGTCCCAAAAAAGTGTAAACTTCTAACTGTAATAGAAGTATTTTTATAAAATAGCAACACGTTGTTTCTAAATGTCTAAATTGACAACTGCGTCGCAAAACAGTCCTGCAAAAGCGCGCATTTCACCTGTTCTATAGTGCTGCCATCTATTTTTAAAGTTTTTAATTACCAAGGCTGTTTTAGCAGCACAAAACGGTCTGTTATTTATAAAAACCGGTTAATTTTTTTATACGACTTCGAAAAGTACTTGCTCTTCAACAAATAAATTAGTGGTATAGAAGCAAATAATGAATATTTCTTAATCATATACACTTTATTATGATTATCCTTTGCGGTTAGGTACTTCTTTAAAAACCTAACTCTGAACTGGACAAGGAATTTTATTTTTGACGGATCTTTCAAAACCTGCGTTTATGCCTTTCAAGTGTTGTAAATAATTTTATTGTAGTTATTCTCATGGACGTATGTTATTTTAACTATTATTTAACATCAAAATGAGTCATGATATGTTTGATTCGGTAAGTTGAACTTACATAAATTTATATTGTGAGCACGAGATTTTTTATACGAATTAACCCATGGAATTTAACTTACCATGTTTATGTCCATGATCGAAGATTATACTGAGCTTCTGAAGGCTGCTTTGCCTGGCTTCAGCGAATAGACGCCTCTTATTTTTGGGCGAAGACTGTGTTGCTAGGGGTGATACTACCATGGTTGTAGTTGCCATCATTTTAACACCATGTCACAGGAATCTGAAAGTGGGAAATCAACTGTTCAAGCATAACATAATCCCACGATCCATTTGGTTTAATGGTTGAAACGTCAACTACATCAAGGGTTCCGGGTTCGATCTCCGGGCAGTACAAACAATTGTTTGTATTTGTCAGGGTATTTCTATATGTTATATGTATGTATTTACAAAACAATGTTTATCCGTTCTTTAGGTACCTATCTATATTACTGGCTAATGCTTAGTTTGGCAGCTAGATTGCGCTGTGTAAATGATAGGATAAAATAATGCAAAAATAATAGCGGACAAACATACATACTAACAGGTCAAACTGAGAACCTCCTTTTTTGAAGTCGGTTATAAATAACGCTCATCAATAATTGCCATGGTAAATTGCAAAGGCCATCTTTGAGCCAACAGCAGTAGTAGTTTAATAGTAAAAAATTACGCGGGATTCAAATGTAGCCTAATTATTTCGATAGAAGTTTACTAAAGGTTTCGAGGTCGATTCCTTATTCCTCCTAGTCGATTCCCCATCAAACAATCCGTTAAGTACAAAGTTTGGTTCATGTTCATGAGACATAGGAACGTTTCCGCTTATAAAGGAATTACCATCTGTCGTCTCGGGTCACCGGCGCAATGGATTGTTGGCGTAAAATAATGACAGGCACTTTTAATATTATTTTCCACCATCTCTACCAACTGTCATAGTCAGGGTTATCACTTGGTGTAATTAAGAATAGTACTTTCATCTGGCTGAGAGAGCAAGTTGTTTTGGAGCACCAGATAAATAGCGTCTTAATCCCATTAGCCAAAGTAGGCTTTGGCATGTTCAGTAGGTATTCCGTATCGATTTCATGCATTATTAGTTCTGGTAACTATAAATATGGTTTCGGATCACATAGGGATTTTCGGATGGTCACTATTTAGATTGTCAGTGTTGTGTTGTAAAAATGATGTTTCACTTTATGTCGTTGCCAGCTTTTTCGCAGCGGGTTTTTTTTTATTGAACAGGCGGCAAACGATCATACAGTTCACCTGATGGAAATGATACCGCCGCCCATGAACATTTGCTAGACCCAGAAATGCGTTGCCGGCCTTTTTAAAGAGTGTAGGTTCGCTGTTTTTATAAGGACGCCAGGTCGTTTCGTTACGAAAATCCAGAGGACGTCCATTCCCCAGTTTTATCGTACATGGCAGAAAATGACGGCAGAATCAAACTGTGGAAGACCTCCAATCATCCAGGTGGTGAGGATGAAATTTGGAGTTCCTCCGAGATGTACGGTGGTGGAACTCAGCCGCAGGAACAAGCCCAAACAACTCATCGGAAAATGCAAAGAGATGCCACATCTCTACGCAAATTGAAAAAAAAAATGACAGCTGCTAACAACGTAGTCACGGCTAGCTTTTGGACTAAAACAGTTTGTTTAAACTGTATTTGCACATCAATACGTTAAGAAAAAGGGATGGCAAGGTGTTTCTAAAATAAAAACACGATGGTCCCGAATGGTGATATAGAAATTCTGACACCAGAAAAAGTCTGATTATTCTTGAATCTACCAAAACCTCAGCGATAAGAAGACTTTATCAGTAATTAATTAGATGTTATTGGAATTCTTATTGATGACATAGGTAACTTATATGGCGCCTGTGTATGAAACCTTCTCGAACTTTATATTAACTAATTGAACAAGTTGATTCAAGTGCAATAATTAACTTTCCAATTAAGTAAATAATTGTAGTAAATATAATTTTTATATATTTAAAACGAAATTGTTGTGATTATATAACGCAGCTAGTAACGTTGAATAATTGCGTCATTACCACTATATTAAATAGTATGTAATTGGTTTAATTACCGATTATAAGTGGGTGTCATGAGTGTTTTATTGTACGTACGAATTGCGTTGATATGTAATTAACTTAGTAGGAGTATATTTATTACGTATATTCGAGTTCAAAGGGCTTCACCTCTTTTAGGTTTTAATCTTTTAGGACTCAACCAACCTTACCGTGTCATCATTTTATGGGTTACCTTACGTCATCATTTTATGGGAAACCATAGGAAACCGCCTGACGGACAGTTGGTGGCCAAACCCTAGTAAACCAAGGAGCTAAAGCGCATTTCATAAATCTGGACTAAATACCTAAATAGCCAAGGATTTCATTGTAATATTTTTTTATGACGGCCGTAAAACTAAGACTGAGGTAGCTACTCCCCATGGGTATGTGCTGTGTGAAAGATAAGGCTTATATTATGTATATTTATATACTACACAGACAGACAGACAGATATATAGACAGACTGATGATGACAATAACACTGAAAAAGATTATCCAGCTTTATTTATTTCTTTGCAATAATTATATTATTTTTATATTCCATACATACAAAATGTGTCCCCGAAATGACGAGCTGTTGTCTATGAAGTCATTTTGACAAAGAAATTGTATACTGATTGTAATGTTTTAAACTAAAAATATGTAATCGATTTGTTCGTTTAATACATAATTACTGACTGTTTTCATTTTGTTCACTACGGTTTGTGCACCATTTCAAAATTACTAGCCATAATTATCCTTATCTAGATTTTTGTAATCTATGGTTCTGTAGACAGATTTTCTATACAAAAACTGGCCGATTTTTGACACACTTTTGTTGTTAGCGAGACTCCGTCCGTATTTTTATACGTCCATGATTCCATACTTCTAGACTTGGCAATGCAAAGTTCACATACATTTTAATCATGCAAACAGAAATCGTATACTAGGTAGTAATTTCTACAGGTCAACATCTCGATATGACTTTGAACATCAATTGGCGCACAATCGACCCATGACTGATAACCTGGTCAATTGGTCACGTACAAAGCATTTAAATTAATATACAATTAATTTACTGCCTCCGCGGTCTTGTGTGTTGAGCGTGGAGTTTAGAGTTGAGAGAGATCGTGGGTTCAAAACCCGCGGAAAGACCGCATAGTCACAGTCAGACATTGGTATGTGGCGGGATTTGAACTGCACCCTTCAGATCGGAAGGCAACAGGCAACATAAAAGGTGCCTTCGATATAAGCTAAATCAATATGTACCAGAAATAGAAGGAACGACATCTCTCTTAATATAACCAACGATCCACTTAACATGACTTCTCCATTTATTTTCGTATACTTAATGTATGCTGCTTTGATTTTCAAACAGTTTTCCCTTCATTGGCCCAGGGCGATATAGGGCTTAACAAAACAATTTCTTTTGTTTGTTAACCTCTGGCGATATAAAGTAATTGAGAATTTGTGCTGAACGTAAATTCAAAGTAATGAGAATTAATTTTATCTGACATGATCTTGGAGTAAACAGAAGTACGGACTCCGAGTTTATGTTAAAATCGTTTTAAAAGATTTCTAGAAAAGGAAATTCTTTTGATCGCTATTCTTTTCTATCATAAGGAGATCACAAAGAATCTTCGTTATTCGGAAGGATAAAGGATGATGAAGGATGCTCGTTTTAGTTTATGACTGTCTCACGTTGTGAAGGTAACTCTTCCGTAGTCTGAAAGTGTCATTATATCATAGTTCGATCAATCAGAAATTCAGGTTTTAAGCGTTGTTTCTATTTATTGATTACATTGACTTACAAACTAAAAGATATCATCGAAAACGTTAATAAGAATAATTTATAATGTTTGTAAGTTATTTCATGTTAAAAGAGATTTTCACTAATTGATTCTGAATCAAAAAATCTAAAATCCCAGAAAAGAGGGTAAATCCGAAGAAATACGTACCTATGTTTTAGGGAGAAAAACGCATATCTCCCAACAAATTGGACACAAGAACCCGTCTTGGTTGTTTTTGTTGACTCTGCCCAGCAACAACGACTCTGGCCATGTGAATTAATTGTGTCATTAATGAAAACCAATTCAAACTGATTTTAAGCGAAACATTGTAGAATCGACTCTGGAGTATCGTAATAAAACTGCGAGATGCTATTGTACTATTTCGCAATATGTACTTGAATTTAAAAAAAATGTTTCCGTATTTTATTTGCAATTTATGACGTTTCTACTTTGAAGTGGAAACACCTATAGAACTATTCAAGATCGTGCAAAATCACGTCAAATTCGTTGACATAAATTTGCCATATTATAAATCGCAGAATCGTATACTAATATTATATTTGTTTAGTAAAATTTACTTTATGACAGATTACCAAGGTTTTAAAGTTTATATTATCACAATTATATTGTTCTTTGTTATAGAATGCGAATGACCAGCTTACGCAAGAAAGAGGACGATGTATGGAAAGTATGTTAATTTTGTTAAGATAAGCTCTAGATCAACAGACTAGATACACAATCATGAAGAAACTTCATCATTATTCGATTAAAATTTTGGCTTAATGCGTCATAGAAAGAGTACAAAATCACGAGTTCTAATGTCATTACATGTATGTGGCGGGATTTGAACCTGCACTCTCCAGATCGAGAGGCACACCAATGAGCCACCGACACTCATTCGTCGTTATTGTTAATTTATTTGTTATTTTTGATTTCCAGAGGACTGTAACGTCCGCAAAGCATTCCTGGAGCTACGAGAATGCCAGAATAGAATCATAAAGAAACCATACACAGCAGAGACCTGCCACCAAGAGACTGTGGATCTGATCGAAGCGATCGACCATTGCGTCCATGATAAAGCTTTTGTGAAGTTTGCATAACTGTTTTTGTCATTGAAATTTTATTATCTATGGATTTGTTTTTTAATAGTTCCTTTTTTAATTATGTGTGAACAGGACGGTGAAATTGCTCACCTGTTGGTAAGTGATACGTCTGACCATGACAGAATAAGTATTAGAAACCATACGTGGTCAGAATTTTCCGGCAACACTGCCCTGCGCCCGTCACCCGAGACGACAGATGTTAGGTCTCTTATACCCTGGATTGAATTTCTGTACTAGAAGGAATCTACGCTACTAATAAATAAGTAGGTACTACTCTAGTTATAAAGCTAGCTTTATTATTATGTATCAGTTTCATTCCACATACAACACTATTTCATGTAAATTATTCAACAGTAAATAGGTCAATGACTTCCTTCGTAAATACGATGTGTTTACGACAGTTCCTATGCAGGTTTCATGTTCAGCACGCTCTTAGCTATGTAGGTCAGCTTTACAAGTACGCCTCTACCGTCGCAAGTATCCCTTGGGATCATGTCAAGATGTGATAACGAATAAAACTGTGTACATCATTAGTCTATAACGTTGACGTCCCACTACAGGGCAGACCATTCCTTTGGGTCGTAACCCACTATAAGCCCAAGATTGTTTTTATGTTACAAAGTGTACAGGGCGGTCAGGACGCTCACCTGATGTCAAGTGAAGCCCTGATCACCAGGGCAGATTGGTGGGTGCTAACGACTACCATCCCAAGATAATAGCTAGTAGTAGGATAGGCTTGCCCTCCGAAGCATGGCTTCGAGATATTCCGGTCACCAATCTGGTAATCGACTATTGTGACAATAACCTGACTAGTGCGTTCCGTTTTTTTATGTTAAAGTGTGGAGGCCGGTCAAGCGCTCACCTGATGGTAAGTGATACCTCTGACCATGATAGAGCGGCATTTAATAAGACTAACAACTGATAGTTATTATTCACCGTCAATGCCGCACTGCGCCCGGCACCAAAGACGACATATGTTAGGTCTCTTATACCCAGTTATTTTACTAGCTACAGTGCCCTCATCCCGAAACACAAAAGTGCATAACACTCCTGTTTCACGGGACGATATCTGGCACTGCGGTGGTACCTACCTAGACGACTCAGTATCGAGTCTACCATCTAGTTAATATATCACACAGGTATGTTACATAACGTGGTAACGCGTATACGCTAATGATGAACGCCTGTCGCCTGTCGCTGGGAAATTTAATGGCGCAAAAACGACGGAGAGATGAACATAACAAGAAAACTGACAAAGAATGTGATTTATGATTTGTAAGATTTGTTTCTTTGCTGGTTTTCAGTTTCTGCGTCCGTGGTTTAATGGTTTAAGGGTACAGTTTAGATCGCTAAATATATATATACGCTATAGTGAAACAGTTGATATTATTTATTATTTATGTACTCACAAACATGACAAAACCAATACAGTGGAAAAATTAGCACAAAGGCACAGCTTATTTCATGATGAAATTTCTTCCAGCAGGCCGAAACAAAAGGAAAGAAAGTATGATAAGTAGGCGAGTGTGTACTTTAAAATAAATAAAAGTATATATACATAATTATACATTCAAATTATAACTATTTGCAAATACTACAGATAACAAATATAAATACAGAATAATTTAGATACATTTCTTTATATATATAAAAATATCGTGTCACGTGTTTGTCCGCGATGGACTCCTAAACTACTAAACCGATTTTAATTTCGAATCCTTTGTATAGTGATTTTGATCCAACTTGAAAGATAGGATAGTTACATCTCAATTTATAGTCACAATATTATTTTATTGCAAATTATTTGTCGACTAAAGAAAATTATTTGTCATTATTATTATTGTCGACTATTTAATAATAGCATAACCACCACGGTTGACTGGGTTAAGTAAGTATTCAATAGATGGCGCTATGTTAATTTTTTTTTATCGGAAATGGACTACGAAACCTTTTAAATTGGGGGGGGGGGGAATCCTTTGTATAGTGATATATATTTGGAAACGGACTCCAAAACCTTTAAACTTGGCCGGGGATTCCTATGTATAGAAATATATATGTATAAAGATTTTTTCGAATTTACAAACAGTTTACAAGGTAGAAAGCTAAAAATAAGTATGATGGCTATTTGTCACGAACAATAAATCTTGCATATTGAAGTTCTTGGAAATCGGCCCTTGAAGCCTTAAAAAATAAAAAGAAGAAGCAGTGTTGCAGTGTCAAAATTATTCTGTTTTCGTTACCAGGAAAGTGGAACAGAATAATTAATTTATACATGTTGAAAAATAAAAGAATACATAAAATACCTAAATTTAAATAATTTTAATAATTCGTGAGAATTTTCCTAGTTTAGACTTTTTCGGGTCAGGCTGATTTTCTGAAAAGATATTTCGCACCTAAGCACAGAATCCGCTTTTAGGTTTTCTTTGCCCGTTCTTTCTTCCTATTCAACCTATATCAGTCCCCTGCTGGACATAGGTCACCCCATTTTTTTCTGTCTTTTAGTACAATTTATTTTTACAATGAAGTTGTAGGTATAGGATTATATTTCTAGAGTAACAATTTATTTTGGCTTTTTCTTAAATAATTTGAATGTTCATGTGAGAATGAGAATGTTATCAAACATATTTTTTCTCTAATATTTTACCTATATATATTTGGCTCAGTGGTGCAGACTGTCGCCTTCCTACCGGGAGGGCTGAGGTTCAAATCCCGACACGTACCAATGGGTTTTCGAATTTTCGAAAATATATGTACGTTATCCGACGCTCTTACGGTGAAGGAAAACATCGTGAGGAAACCTTCATGTACGCCTGCGAAGAGATTCGAAGGTTGTGAAGTCGTCCAATCCGCACTGGGCCCGCGTGGACGACTGAGGCCTAATCACCCTATACGGGTAGGCTCGTGCCCCTCGGTGGGGACGCTTAATGAGCTGATGATGATGATGATGATTTTACCTATAACGAAATTTAGATACTAAGTTTATCATCATAAAATAATCGAAATTAACTTGAAAACCAATACTTTATTGATAATTACAAATAATCACACTCATTAGGGAGTCACCTTCATTATTATGTAGATATTCATAAATCATACATGAATTCGATAATTTACATGTCTAGACGATACGAAAATGTTTATGATTAATTTATTAGGACTGAGGGTTTCGGTAAGAATTAATATACTTTACCTTTTAAACCTAGCGAACGGATTGAATAAACATACACCGTGGGAAGACTTCCTTAGCTCCTTAGTTTTCTATCTTTTATAGAAAAAAAAACACCTAATTCTATGAAATAATATGTGGTACGATTAGCTTTTGCTCGCGCCTTCGCTTGCATTGAAGCAATGTTATTCTGAACATTGATCCCCTTTCCAAGTCAGGAAAACGTAATATTATTTTACACTGCTGTACAAGATAATATACGCCTTTCCATTGATTGTTAGCTCCCTACCTTGGAAACTGGAAAATGTCACATATAAATTTCACCCCCTATATTAAAGATTAGGAAATAGATTCCGAAAAATAATTATGCAGATTTTTTTAGTTTAGTTAGTATTCTATCTTAAAAATTGCGGAATGCTTCACAAATATTTCACCCCCCGTTTAAAAACTTAAATATTTCACCCCCCCGTTTAAAACTTATATATTTCACCTCCGTTTAAAAACTTAAATATTTCACCCCCGTTCAAAAACTTAAATATTTCACACCCCGTTTAAAATCTTAAATATTTCACCCCCGTTTAATATAGCTCTCTATTTCTAAAGCATCGTGTTTTCTAAAGTAAACAAACATTTATTGTATTTGCTAGGCAATGAAATGCATTTATTTTTAGGAATAATCGCGGTAACTGAAGGAAAAACCAATGAGTTCGCCAGTCATCTAATTATTTATAGAATCGATTTCTTGATTGCATAGTTCTATGAAGCATTTGCTTAGTACCTACCAGCAATGATGTAAAAATGTATGGATTCGTGATATGCTCACAAAACAATCGAAAAAAGTGTTCCAAATGCAGTGACAGCACACATACACATATTTCGGATTTCGAACACATTTACCTAAATAAAAGAGCACAAATTGTACTCTTCGGCGGTTCGTTTTTGAGGCACGGATGGCGTATCTAAGTACCTTTATATATACACTAGCTTTTGCGTGCGACTTCGTCCGCGTGGAATAGTTACTTTGGCCTAACGCTCTCTTTAACCCGCTACTTCGTTTATATAGGTGAGTTAAAACTGCGATATCTCGTAAGATATTCATTTAAGATAAATAATGTAAAGGGCAATTTTGTTTAAAATGAATTACTTGTGATAAATAAAGTATTTATTTGGATAAGGATTGATAGATAGATAGATTTATTAAAAAAAAAATTCAGCTTAAAATATGTTATAGGGAACTAACCTTTAAAGATAGACATATGCTGTCCCGGACTTTTTTGTAGACCTTTAAAAGGGGAACAATACTCTCATACATGACTTTTGCGAAACTTTAACCGTTTACGCAGCGAAAGCTCCAAGTATGAAAAAATCCCCCCGGATTTTGAAACATCCTTCATTGCTGCTCTGCTTCTATTGCTCGTAGCGTGATTATATATAGCCTATAGCCTTCCTCGATAAATGAGCTATCTAACATTGAAAGAATTTTTCAAATCGGACCAGTAGTTCCTGAGATTAACGCGTTCAAACAAACAAACAAAAAAACTCTTCAGCTTACTCTATAAAATAATACAATTCTAGGTATATTATAAGTCTCCAAAAGCTAAAATATTTAAGTAAGACAACTTTATTGGGTCTATCTATAGTCCGGTTATAGTCCGGTTATAAGTCCGGTTGACCGAACTAGAGCAACTTTAAAGTTGCAAAAGTTCGGCTGGTAAAAATCAACGTACTTTGAAACTCGTAAATACTTGCGAAGGGTCATTGGTCAAAGCTGGATGAGGATAATGGAAACACGAAATGTCTGGCGCAGATTAGGGGAGATCTGTCCTATAGAATAGAAGAGAGAGAGCGATCCAAGATAAACTAATGAAGGCGACAGAAATTCCTAACTGACTTCTTAACTGAATGATCATCTACGGAAGCAGTATTAAAATATTCATGATTACTTTAGTATATTTATTATATCTGTGCTATTACTCAAAACGAAAACAGCGACTTTAAAATAAATGACCCACAGATTTATACACTAAAGTTATAAATCTGTGGGTCACCCATCCTTTGTATCGAAAAGTTTCTAAAACCCCTCAAATTCTAAAACAATCTCGATTAGTTAACTACTTTAAATTGATGGCAAAACTATTTGAAGTTACACCATTAGGCGTGCGTACATTCTGACCTAAAGGTTATGGACCTCTGGAATTTCCTTCCTTTAAAAGGAGAAAATTTCAAAGTTATGAAGGGTTAACAATGTTGTAGTGAATAATGGTTCTTTTGTACATCTAATGCCTTTACTTAGTCTTGTGTGAATAGATATTTTTCTGTATTTTGGCGCGAATCTGATATGTAAATACCACAGACATCGGAATAACAATGTACATACTTTTATGATTATCTAGCTTTTTCTTTTTTTTCGAACTGACTACTGCTGTTGGCCGCAGATGGCCTTTACAGCTTCACCGAAAAATTGGCGAGCGCAGATGGCTCTCAGCTTTAGACTATTATCTAGCGCCATGCCCCGTTTTCGCACGGATGTCTGGAGCGATAAAGTAAGGAGAACTTATTTAAAATAAATAGTAATGAAGCCTTTGTAATAAGTAAGTAATGAAGCTTTCCGATGATGAAATAATTTCTTAAGTAAGAAGTTCGTCAACTCGATGATATTTTACATTCGAAAGAAATATCATCGGTTCTAAAAAATGCGTTACCCTCTTGGTTATGTATGATCTCCTAGTACTTTTTTTTAAGTTGACGCCTATGGACTATATATAATAGTACTATGGGTATTTGTTCATTTTAACGAACGCATCAACTATTTCTTTCCGCAAACAAAAATGGTGTACGTCAGAAATAATTATTTATAAACATTGGCGGTACTTACTAGCATGTGTCAGTCACAAGGTCCGATCGAGGTCGACAACAAACACGCCACGAGTAAAATTCCTGTTCTCAACACCCATGACCAATAAAAGGGTCTAACTTACAATTCCCGTTTTATGGACAACTTAAATAAACTTGATATTTAACCTTAGTTTTACTTATACATCGTTAACTGGTTAAGTGCTTGCTAAGGATAACATTCTCCACAAACAATAGATTTTATTTTGCCTTTTCGGTAAAGGTAGTTTTCTGGCCGCGAACTTTCAATATTTAAGATAATGCCTACCGTGCCGTGCCCCTCGTTGTAAAAAAATATACTGAGGTGACTTTTTTATTTGACAATTAATTTAACAATCATATCGATTCCTACAAAATTCACAGTTTAATTAGAATGTAACAAATACATTAATATAAATATAAACTAAAGATGGACCGAAGCGACTTGCAAAAGGTCGCTAGCGGAGGCTGGACGAGGAAAGCGGGGGATAGGGATATCCGGCGCAAAATGGGCTTGACTTTGCAGACTTTGCAGCCGTTTGCAGTCCAACGGTGGACTGCAACAGGCTGAAGAGAGAAGAGAAGCCTGGTATTCCAACCCTGACTTATAGACTTAAGACTGAGAGCTTTTTCCGCCTGGCAATTTTGTCCTGGGAAGCTGTAAAGGCCTACTAAGATAAACAGTTGTCTGTTGAAAAAAATAGGTTACGTTGTGTATTTAGTCCAATTAGTGACCTTTAATAGCATTTTAAATGCTGATAGTTGAAATATTTTGTAGCGTACGTGACTTCGTAGCGTGTGCTTAAATTTAATGGCCATTAATTGTTAATTAATCACCTAAAGTATTATTATGATCTCGCCGCAAGTAATCGGTCGTTAACAATCTTAATGATTTTTATTATTTTTCCTATCAAACAGCTATTGGGTGTGCCTTATTGGTGCGTTTTTTCCTGTACGTTTACTAATTATGGTAGAATTTTAATTATTTACTCGTGTTGACCTTTGTACTTAACAGCAAAAGTCGAAGTTTCGATCCTACTCGTACCTGACCTAGAACGATCACCTTAACTAGTGTTGTTACCGTAGTTTCTACATATCGTAGTATACTGCTTTTGACAACCCTTGCTTTGAAACCCAAAAACACCCAGACCAATACAAACAGACAATACATGTTCAATGTTCATACACACAAATGTTAATACTGCCCGGGTATCGAATCTGGAACCCTTGGAGTAAGACCCGACATCTCTTGCTTAAACAACCCAAAATCGTGAATCAGTAAATAATTATACAGCCAATGTCAACAAAATGAAGTTAATTATCTGACGTATAAGTAATCAGGGTCGTATCAAAACATTGTTAAACCGGGACTTAAAACTCAAACTCTTTAAAACAAAAACATGTTTTTTAAATGATAATAAAATTTTGTATTGTCATTCGGTCATTTAGCTGCTAGGTAACCATGCTCACTAGGTACTACACAAAAGTAATTTAAAAAACACATTATCTGTAAGTACTTAGCTTTTTGCGAACTAGGCAAACTACTTAAAATCCTATTTGTGACAAAAACTAAACAACTCGGCTTAACAAACGGTATTTGTAGTCAAGAATTTATTTCGGTACCTATTAACTTTTTAAATTATAACGTAGTTCCTTAAATCAGTCATTTCATGAAGTGAACCAATAAAATATGAATGAACCCAAAACGCACGGAAAATTTATGATTTCAGATCAATAAAGTTATCATCACAGATTTCCCAATACAGTAATGTATATTCTGATGTCTGTGGTTATCATCTATCGTTTTATGAATGTAAGGGGTCCCAGCATGTAACTTTGGGACCCAAGTCAGCCTCACCTGCTCGTGGTACATCCTGCTGAATTAAATAGCAAACGAGGATTAGATCAATTAAATCCCCTTTTTTCGGTCTGTCTAAAAATTTGTCTATAGCATGCTCTATGTCGATGTTATTCAGTGAACGGGTCGGTCAGTGCGCTCACCTGGGTGGAAAGTGATATATCTGACCATGACAGTTGCAGTGTTAAGGGAAGTTATTGTACCTAGTCATTATTTTCCCTAAACCTGCGGCCATCACCCGAGACGACAGAAGTCAGGTTACCCGGTAATGTAGGATTATTAGGTAGTTATACCCGGTAATTTAGGAAAATTACCGGGTATAAGAAATAATTACTAAACACTTTTGGATTTAAATTGTCAAAAGACGTTCTTTTAATTACCTTTTTGCAATAAAAAACAAGGAATTCAGATAGCAGAGTTTGAGGTATTGAGATATAATATATTCCATTATTAGAGTTACAGATTTATTTTTGAACCTATTTACTATCTTATCAATTAGCCGGTGAAGATATGAATATCATCAGCGCCTGATTTGACAAAAATAATACCCGAAAAAAAAACGTTACATTCATAGCTTATGAATAGCTTATCTATACTAATATATAAAGCTGAAGAGTTTGTTTGTTTGTTTGAACGCGCTAATCTCAGGAACTACTGGTTCGATTTGAATAATCTTTCAGTGTTAGATAGCTTATTTATCGAGGAAGGCTATAGGTTATATATCATCACGCTACGAGTAATAGAAGCGGAGCAGTAATGAAGAATGTTTCAAAATCGGGGGTATTTTTTCATACTTGGAGCTTCCGCTGCGTACGCTGCGTAAACGGTTAAAGTTTCACAAAAGTCATGTATGAGAGTATTGTTCTCCTTTTAAAGGTCTACAAAAAAGTCCGCGACAGCATATATCTATCTTTTAAGGTTAGCTCACTATAACATATTTTTTGCTAATAAAAAATTCTGAAATTGACCCCGAAACCTTTAAAGTTGGAGGGAGGGGAAATCCTATGTATAGTGATAAATGAAAGTACCGTGTTAACCCGAATTTAATGCGAGCGAAGCCGCGGGCAAAAGCTAGTCTGTTAATAAATCCAAAAAAGATTAACGGAGTAGTCACATTTTTTAATGACGATTTGTATAAAGTCTAGATTTCCGAATCCTAGTTAGCTAGGAGTGCAATGCCAGCGTCTACGTATATACTACGGAAGTGACGTTGACATTTTGAAGTAAGAACGCGAGGTAGTCATTAACAATGACAATCATCGTAGAGGTCACGGTTAGTCGCGTTCACCCGTCAAACTGGTTCTCATGTGTTCTTAGCCTTAGAGATACAGTTTGTATTGAAATTTAATAGAACCCTTTAAAAAAATAAACGTCAATACCATTTAAAAAATCTTCGGTTTAGGGTGCCGTAGCCAAATAGCAAAAAACGGAACCCTTGTAGATTCGTCTGACAGACATGACGAACGCTACAAAGGGACTCTACATTGTTTTACCACATAGCTAAAAATGATAACGCTTTTATCTGCAATCGCCAGATAAATAGTTTACATTGCATTATTAGAATTAAAAGCAAAAAAAAACGTAACTAGATATTCTGCTGTATGCACGATACCTATATAGCTTTTGATACAGTGAACAAGTATTTACTGTGTGTAAAATACATCTGTTCATGATAATAATGTCTTTATTTATTCAAGTTACAGCGACTCATAGTGGTAACAATGTAACTTCATATATCTTCGATCGATGTATAGAAATAAACTCCATAGGTCAACAGTAAGATTAACTTTGGTTTCAAATAATACTTTTATGACGTGTATTAAGATATATAATATATTACCAGATAAATTTAAAGATATGGAACTAAATAAATTCAGACTAAATTTTAAAGATTACCTGTTAAACAAATGTTTCCATAGCATCCAAGAATATTTGAACTATACTATAAGTGAAGAGTTAATTTTTAGTTATAATAAATTTAAAATGTACAACCACCTGAAAAGGTAAAAACAAGCAGGAACTACATACAAACAGGTACACTGTAAACTCTAAGATCTGTTTTTTGTTAAATTGATTTCGTGTACAATAAATTTTCTTTCTTTCTATAAATAAAAAAAAACTTTGGTACAACCCGTTAACGGTTTATTAACAAATATAATCGAGATGCTTAATAGAGCAAAACAGGAAATGTTATGTATGAAATGGTTATATATACCCTTATTTATCGGCGCCTGATGCATTAATGCGATAAGGTCGATTGATTGCGACTTATTGTTTTCTTCAATAACACTTCAGTTTTGTAGGTTGGATTCGTACTTTCGAGATAAGTATAAAAACACAAATTGAAACTTTCAATAAGTTGTTTTGCTTTTCATTTTTTATATGATCTGGCAATTGTTCAATTATTTCTAATTTGATTCATTAATTCTCATATTTAAATTTAACTAGTTTATTTATTATATTATAAAGCTCACATAAGGATCACTCTCGTAAAAAATGTTTATTTCGCTTACATAAAAAATAATTCCGTTTTAAAACAAAAGAATTGTGATATTTTCTAAAGTAATTGAAACCAAAGCTTTCTGAGGAAGCAAGGAAAACTTATCACTAGCGTCTTGTAACCATCAACACATTTCATACATAATTGACCTTAGGTTTCAGTTTTAAATGCTTTAAGAGACTAAATAAATGGGCACAAATATAAAATTAAGTTTGTACTAGGTATTGAACTAAGATACGTAGCGGTACGTAAAGGCCTACTATTTGATTACAAACAAAAACACCCAGACCAAAACATATAGTTATGTAGACGCAAATGTTAATGTACTCCACGGGGATCAAACCCCAGAAAGACTCTGGGTATATATAGTATATTGTAAATACATATTATATATTATAAATACCCAATTAAATCCTTCGTATTAATTCGGATTGAATGTGTCTATGTTAGTATGTGTGTATATGAAGTGTTGCGTGTGTGCGTGCAAATGTAGAAGTGCGCGCGAGTACGCATTTGTGCGTGAAGCCAACTTCATAGTACGTACAAATTAAATCAAAAACTATACATAAATTCACCTACACCACGGACTCCTGCTCCAAGCCTATAAAGTACCATGTAATGACGCCCATAAACTAGACTATTAGACACGGAAATACCTAGCCGAAGGACAGCCATATAAGGAAAGACTTCCCATGTTTCTAGCGGTAATGTCGTAAGAAAAATACTTGTTTTGTCTTCATGTTTTTTATTTAGAATTTACACAATTGTGTGTCTATTCGCTTTATAATTTAGCTTTTCTATTAACGACAACCATATGTTTACTTTAATAATCATTAAATTAAAGGCTAGGCACCTATTTGACGACCCATTTGGTGTAATGGTTGAGACGTCGGCTATACACTAAGGGTTCTGGGATCCATCCCCGGCCCGGTAGCACAAACATTTGTGTGCATGAACATGTCTGTTTGTATTGGTCTGGGTGTTTTCTATGTATAATAATGCTTAGTTTAGGACTAGATGGCGCTGTTTGAATGTCAGTGAATATTTATTTAATTAATGAGGAGTTTTATGCACATAAAACTAAGTCAAGCCAAATAGTCAAGTAAAAAGAGAACAATATTTATCACATAGTTCTTCTAGCAGATTAAGTTAATATTAATAAGACATACGTAAAATCTTTAAAAAAAAACGATGCACATTTTTTGTTAGTATTTATTTTATGGCGTGTAATTATGTCAAGAAGGAAGTCAGTTACTACCGGAGGAACTATGAAGGAAACGTTGGTTGTTTCCTTCATTATTAATCCTTTTTGAAACAGTTTACTAATGTTATAATTGCTTTGTATGATGGAAATGTAGGATGTAAGTATTGTTAATTTCAGTAAGATTAATTGGAATACTAACAAACCTGTATAAAAGTCTAGGAATCCTACAAAAAATCTTTCTGACCTAGTACAGAACAAAAGACGATAGGCGACAGTAGGGAGTTAACAACATATAGCGTCTCATACCAAGGCACAGGCCTTCCCAAATAGCGTAGCCTAGTTTTGGGTCCTAACCAGAGTAGCCACCCGTCCCGATTTTGCCGGGTCAGTCCCGATTTCGAAGGTATTGTCCCGGGTCCCAATCGATTTTATCCCGATTTTTGCCAATATGCGATAAGATCAATGAAATAACATCATAAATAACAAACCTGATATAGAATTATTAAAATCGGCTTGTAACAAAAAGGAAAACGTATGGAAAAATTAATCATTTAGATTTATATGATAAATTCAAAATAAAGTTTCTTTTTCTTAGACTGTGTCACATGCGTCATAATATGTTTGGACCTAACTTGGAACGTCACTGATGGATGCCCGATCGTCCCGATTTCGTTTCCCCTGAAGGTGGCGACCCTGGTCCTGACGCACCACGCGGAACCTATACAAATTGGTGGGTGCTAACGTCTACCATACTTTGATAGTATCCGGGACAAACGGATCAACGTGCTTCGTGAAGCACGGAGAGACTCGGGAAAGTGTTTTCGGTCACCCATCCTTCAACTGACTATAGCGATAGTTGCTTGACTTAGCAACTAAACCTAACGTAGGCAAACGCACTAACCGCTGCGCCGTTTACTGGTTGCAATTATGATCTTTGAAGTTGCATCTTTGTACATCACATCATCAGCCCAGTATACGTCCCCACCTTAGTCGTCCACGCTCGCCGCCTTAGTCGTCCACGCGGCCCCAGTTCGGATTGGACAACTTCACTTGGAATTCTTCGCAGGCGTGCGCAGGTTTCCTCACGATGTTTTCCTTCACCGTAAGAGCGTTGGATAACGTACATATAATTTCGAAAATTCGAAACACATTGGTACGTGACTGGATTTGAATCTCAACGCTCCCGGTAGGAGGCAAAGTTCACACCATTGAAAAACCGGCGCTCTCTTTCATCTGCATCTTTGCAAAACTCTTATCATATACCCATTTGGTGTTGCGGTTGAGAGGTCGACTGCAACACCAAGAGTTCCGGTTCGATTCCGGGCAGTACAAACATTGTGTGCATGAACATGTCTGTTTGTAATGTTCTGGGTGTTTTCTATGTATAATATGTATGTATTTACAAAAAAAAATGTATATAAGTATATTTATCCCTTGTTTGGTACCCATAATACAGGCTTCACGCTTAACTTGGGGCTAGATGGCGCTGTGTGAATGTCAGTGAATATTTATTATTTATACCTACCAACCTTTACGTATAAAATCGCTATGCAACTAAATAAACAATAAAATGGACACATCGTTGCACTGCAACACCGCGGAAGTGCCAATCTGTCTCTATTATATGCGTGACAATGAAATCTCTTTCCGTGTGATAAATCTCCATTAAGATGATTAATGACATTGTTAACTATTGATAAATGATTTGGTTTTGTAATCTTTATTCAATTATTACATTTTTTATGACATAGGGCAAAACGACGACTTGCGAAAGGTCAGTGGGTGAGGAAACGAACCGGATATCTGGCGCAAAATGGGGGAGACATATGTCCAGCATGGACTGCGATAGGTTGAAGAGAGAGGGAGGGCAAACGGGCTGACAGCTCATCTGATGTTAAATGACACCGTCGCCCATGTACACTTGCAATACCAGAGGGAAAATAAATGCGTTGCCAGCCTGTAATGTCGGAATCGCCTTCTAAATAAAGCTTTACATGATCCTTTTTTACTCTTCTATAGTTTAATAGTTTTAATTATTTTAAGTATCTAATATGTTATCTACGTGTTTATATATCATATATTTTTATGTCGATGTGTACTTTGTTTATTATAAGTCGAATTGAGATATTGTAACGCTGCACGATCTTACATTTTCTTTTATATTCTATGTTTGTGAGGTTGTTTGGAAGGTGCCGCCTAAACTGAATATATTTCTTTTAGTTACTGTTAAATTGTCTTCTTTTTTTGCAATAATTTTATATTATCATGTACATACTCGTATCTGAGTGAATAGATATTTGACCCGAAGTCCTATGAGTAGAACCAAATCTAATTATCTACCACTGCGTATTAGATGTAAGATAATTTGTTACAGTTGCCCACACAAAACAATACAGGGTGCGTCGTTTTTATTGCTCAGCAAATGGTTAATGCTTAACAAACATTGTTGGATACTGGCCGGGTGATCTTTTTTCTTCTTTTACACATATATTATCTGTGATTTTACACGTAGAAATGTTGTCAACGTGTGTTCATGTATAAATTTATTAAGATAATAAACAAAATGATATAAACACACTATGTAAATATCTAGGAGCCATAATTTTTAAGTGTAGGTACCTAACAATACCGAGAAATATTATTGTGCAAATGATACTCAATAACGTTTAAAATAGCATTTGTCTCTACTTAATCACATATATTAGGTCTTACCATTAGAAATTGTGTTATATGTGGAAAAATAAAAGGTTTTTGTACAGATTTCATTAAAATTTTAATTAATTACAAACGATATTATGTATGGCTTATTTTTGTGATATCTTGCGCACTTTTACTTTTTGAGACATTTCATAGATTCCTTTCGCTTCCAACAATTTACAGGCGTTTTTGGATTGCCTTATCTGGTTTTTTTCCGCTTTTTATTTCTTTGAAAATTTAACCAATTTATTTACTTCTATCCATTAACATTATTAATTTTTTATTGCGCACTAAACAACTCTGTTTATAATTATGGAAACCCTATTCTGAAGACTATTTAAGTAGAGATCAACGCTTGAGTCTCATCTTAAGTCTCTCTACTTTAATAGAGTTCGAGAAAAGAGAGAGGGAATAGGCTATATACGATACATAGCGGCATTTATTTATTTTAACTTAATGCACCAACAAAAGACAATACAAGGCGAACTTAATGCCTAGAGCATTCTCTACCAGTTTTACCACAAGACCATGCAGAAAATTAAAAAAGTGCGGTAAAAAAAAAATCTTTGTTCTTAAATTTTATGAAGGTTTATAAAGGTTAAAATATCTTATACTTAAAACAAGTATATGTATATATATATTGTATATATATACAATAAAATTTATATAAATACATATATCAATATAGACAATATACAAATAGTATAAATTTACATATCGGCATTTAAACTAAAGACTTACTTAAGGACAACGCTTGAGTCTCGTTTCAGAATACGGGCGTAAGAAATGTTTTATTTTTAATTTATGCACCTATTATACATACGATCATTGACACGACAATAAACGCCTGTCATGATAACAATACCCTAATCATCTATTGTGTCGCTCTTACTATCAAAGAAAGTGTCAAAACTCACTATCATCGAAAGTGTCAAAAGTCTTGAACCTAACCGTTGATGTGACGCTTTAAATTATAGCAGATTATAAACGTTTTTATTCATCACGAGGCTTAGATAAACATTAACTAATTAGATGCACAATCACGAAGAAATATCAACCAAAAACTGTACGAGCCGTTTCGAACATACGTTGACTTAAGTCATATTTATGACATAAAATAATTCATTAAAATTTTGACTTTTACACATCATTAAAAGGGTACACAATCAAAAGCACGAGCATACTACTAAGTCACTATGACATGTAGCGAGTGACATGACTATGAATGAAAATTCTGCTCAACTGACGCGACTGGCAGAATTTTGCCGCTTACACTTTTAAGTGAGATTGTGCAACTAGTTAATTGTTTATCTAAGTCCTTAGGCATATTATTCATTATCATCATTGATGAAAGGCAAAACTGATACATACCCATCCCCATATAATCTATAACCTTTAAGTAATTGCACAAAGCGGTTATAACTGGTTATTTACATCAATTGACTAATAACAGGCGGTTAGAGCTAGATCGTTCTGTTTTGCAGTCTGCGCCGGTAAATGCTTAATTACTGCAATTTACAACTGCAGGTCGATGCACGTGGACACCTGGAGTTCATTATCCGTAGAAGGTTGGTTAGCCTATCTTTCAATAAGCAGTGTTGCCACCTTAGCCCTTTTGTTGCTAGATCTAGCACTTTTTAGTATAGGTGAACTTTTTTAACGATTTAGCCCAAAAAGAGCAATCTAGCTCTTTTTCACTGTCTTGAAAATGTTAGTAAATATGAAGTTTTCGACATGCTAACAAGTACTTTTTTTGCTATTTCATCGGTCAACACTGTCCACTCTAAATTACGAAAGAATCATACATTTTAAAAATTATCGTTAGTGATGATATTCGATGGTTTTTAATGCCTTCATACGTGATTTTATTTAATGCAAAAAAATAATTTATTGGCCACAAGAAACACAACTTGAAATCACACAAAAATATACATAAAAACAGAACCCAACCAAATGGACAATCAGGTCCTGGTTGTGCATGTGACGAATCACCGAGACAGAAGAGAAAATTAATGCGTTAAACAAATTATCACTGACAGAAAAAAAGATAAAAATATAATCATACAAATAATAATGTTTCTTACATGGAAACATGAATTGTTAGCATAGAGGCGTCCTGTTCGGCAAAGAAATTACCGGGTATCTCTCTTCAACCTATCGCAGTCCACTGCTGGACATAGGTCTCCCCCATTTTGCACCAGATATCCCGGACCTCCGCTTTCCTCATCCAGCCTCCACCAGCGACCTTTCGCAAGTCGTCTGTCCCTCGGTCCGGGCGTCCTACGCTACGCTTGCCAAGACGCGGTCTCCAGTCCAGAACTCGTCTGCTCCAACGACCATCGGTTCTGCGACATACGTGACCAGCCCACTGCTACTTCAACTTGCCAATCCGACGGGATATGTCGGTAACTTTAGGTCTCTTACGGGTTACCGGGTATATGAGACCTAAAATCTGTCTTGTACAGTGACGGACGTTAGGGGCAATGTTGTTCGAAAATTGTCTTTTACAGTTTATTAGTTTCCTTTAACACTTCATCTGGAATTAGTTAATAGTCGTCACGTTTAAAATTTGACGTGATTTACAATTGAACAGTAAGACGTATACTATAAATGTTCCTATGTTTAAACTAAACATTGACCATAACTGCCATCTCAGCCGAGTGGTGAGCCGTGACGTAGTTTGTTATTAATGTTATTGTTAGGTTGATTCAATACAGATGAAAATGACGTCATTTTAGGATTTTATGTCTATAAACAAGACATTGAATTTTATTGAAAAAACGTACCTGTAGGTACTTGTTTAATATAAACGTCAATAAATGTTGCGCAAGATTGATTTACCTAGCTCAGAACTGGGGAATCTTTTATGGAAACTAGTTAGGTATACTACTCGTAAATACAGTTTTCCGTTTTTCGACGCATGACCATAGCGCATCTAAAAAAATATTTTTAAAGACTTTTAAAACTATTATTACTTTTACGTAATTCTGAGATTTTGGCGCAAAAATTGATAAAAAAGCGAACATTTATTGAACCTTTGAACTTAATCAATTTAGAAAACCTTAAATTAGGGCTTAATACTTTAAACCCTTCCGGGGTCACCTTCTAGCCAAGGATCTTTTCTTTATAAGAGCGGATGATCTTTGGGGAGGCTTTTCTTCACCATAGGACGATTTTCAAAGCCAACTAAGTAATAAAAAAATCTCAATCAAACTCATGTATGTGGATGTAAGGTATCAAAATTGCGCATCTTGCCGGCTTTTATACTGAATTTCAAAAATACATTACTTCGACCAATGAATGGCATACCATACTCATTGGGGAAGGCTTTAGCGGCAGCGGGTTTGACAGTTGTCATCAACATACCAGCCCCAAGATGTCCACTGCCAAAGTGAAGCTGTAAAGGCCATCAGAGACCGAAAGTATTCAGTTAGGGAAAACAAAACAGAAGCTAATTGCATCCAGCAGTTACCCAATACTTTCTTAATGTCATTTGTCAATCTTGTAGGGAGTCAACCTGCGAGTTCTCCATTCGAAAACCATCCTTACCCAAAGACCATCGTTTCCTCGGACAGCTGTAGTCAAATTATATGCGTCAACAAAAGAAAACACACCACATATGTGTCAACTTAATTATTTTACCTATTTCTACCTTCGCATTTCACCTTCAAGTTATTAGATCTTCCTATAACTAGTTTATATATAGTATATCATTAAGACAAGAAAATGCAAACATACTTCAGACCTTGTGCTCATTATGATATAAACAATTAATCATACGTATGTGTATGAGTAACGTAAAGTAGGATTTATGAATGTCAATGACACCTTCGGGCGACAGAACCAATGTTTCTACTGTTTGGATTCTTAACATTCCAAAGGTAAGTATATATTATTAAGGCCTGATGCCACTGTCTGCCCCATTCATTTGGGAAGTCATAGAAATATAGGGAAAACAACACTTTTTATTTTCTTTATATTTTTTTAGTTTTTATTTTCACATACATCAGCTCAAGTTTTTTTTCACTTCATACGAGGTTCATGTAGGTTATGTTAGGTTATATTGAGGTTTATGCCAAAAAATAGTCTTGAAATAGTTCTAGACTATTTTTTGGCATAAACCTCAAACCGAAAATCTTAGTCGTTTTAGAGGTCGTTTCAGAGAAATTCGATGTTTTCAAATGTTCAAGCCATAATCTCTTCGCAGACCGGCGCAGGTTTCCTCACGATGATTTCCTTTACCGTAAGAGTGTCGGATAAACGTACGTGTATTTTCGAAAATAATAAATAACCTGCTTCCTCCAGATCGGAAGGCAACAGTGCACCACCGACGACCATAAGAACCATAATATAATTATTTTATTGCGAAGTTAATAATCTGTTTATCACAGTATAGTCTATGGAATCCCGTCCAAGGAAAACACATACGCGTATCATGTTAACCTTATTCTTACTCCAATTTACCTAATTGATCTGCAAATTATAAATAAAACGCAACGGCCCTACACGAGGTCTTAAGCGAATACATTGAATGCAGAGAAAAGTTGTTTATTCAATATATAATGGGTATAATCACAGACATCCGAATATACAATTAGACTGGACAAGCCGCCAAGTTTATAGGCAGTCCCAGTGTCGCAATGTCTTTTCGGTTCTTACCTGTGAAAAGTTATTATATTTCTTGGTAAATTTATTGATTCATTGCGATGATGGCATTTTGGAAAAAAACGGTAATTTCTTCTAATATTGGGAAATCTGTGGGTATAATATAACGACTATATGTATGGTACGGTACGGACGATATATCTTGATACTTTAAAATTCATGTCTGTTAATATCGATCTATGTGTTTCTATATACAATAATATATTTATATAAAAAAGTTTATGTAGCTGTTATTTAGTATCCAAGTTCAAGCGAATGACATTATGGCGTTGTAATTTTGTTTCAATTCATTTATTTATCAGCAAACGAGTGGACGATTTGCCTGAAGGTAAAAAAGTGATATTCCCGCCCACGGCGACATGTCACTCGGAAGGATTCACGGCTGCCAACCTTGAAAAAGCGAGGTGAAAGGAAATATGGGAAGAGGAAAGTAGAACTTGACTTTTGACCTCCGGTATCTGATTCTACTAACCATAACATATAGGTAATGTTTTTCTCACATCATCTTTTTAATCATCATCATCCACAGCTTATACGTCCGAGAGGCAGGAGCCTAACCGCAATGGGAACGACGACCCATTTGGTGTTGTGGTTGAGACGTTGGCTGCAATACCAAGGGTTCCGGGTTCGTTCCCCGGGCAGTACAAACATTTGTGTGCATGAACATGTCTGTTTGCAAAGGTCTGGGTGTTTTCTAAGTATAATATGTATGTATTTACAAAAAATAAATGTTTATAAGTATGTTAATCCGTTATTTAGTTACCCAGAATACAGGCTTCACGCAAATAAATAAATATCCACTGACATTCACACAACGTCATCTTTGGGGCTAGATGACGTTGTGTGAATGTCAGTGGATATTTATTTATTTAAAGAGTGCATAGGCTGTATTCGTCCACGCGGGCCAGTGCGGATTGGCAGACTTCACGCACAACCCTTGAATCTCATAGACGTGCGCAGGCTTGCTCATGCATGATGTTTGCCTTTATACGATAACTAGTAATTATGGTAAATAAATGGTGCAGATTTTTTACCGATTAACCAGGCAAGTATAAAGGGCTTAGTCTTATGTTACGATTAACAGTTAGCATGTATGAGTACCTTTCATATAACTTTTGCATTGTTTTAAAATGTATGATATATTTAAGTCAAAAATATAAAAGATAGTTTTTTCATAAACTTTTGTATTATTTTTTTGTTTATTTAAATGTATATACTGAGAATATAGTTTTATGAATTCAAATATGTTCTATGTGACTAAATAATTACAACCAAAATAATGAATAAAATGAATTCAATATTTTTAATCATTTAACTGAAAAATTTACTGGCTCCGTACCGAGGTTATCATCATCAGCTTTTTAGAACCTTCGACGGGACTCGAACCCAAATACTCGAAAACTTTGACTATGAACTACACGCACAATGTGTTAAGTGTAGTATTAATCTTTTAAATATTTAGTTTTTAATACGTATACTTGCGATAAATTTAATGGTAAGCAATAGATAATCACGGTAGCGATTTCCTAACTACGGAAACCCTAGTAGGTGGATCAGTAATAACATAGGCAGCTAACTACTAAGGGATTACTTGTAACATCTTACCTCGCAGTAGAGTTTATTATTACTGTGTCAAGAACCGTAGACAAAATTGCTCACGTTTTAAAGTCACTGAGTTAAAATGTCATTTTCCAAAGAAGGAACGCACTTAAAAATCAAAGACACTAAATTTAAAATTTTCACTTTAGTTCCAAATTCAAATTTTAAACACACATTGTACGCTTCGTACGCAACAATATTCAGCGAGAACAGCCACGAGTTGGCTCGACGGGTGGCCAAATAGCAATGGCTCGACGAAACGTAAACATTACCGTGATGAGATTGTCCGCTTATCGCGGGCTATTGAACGAAGCGCGCGGCAAACTAGCGACATCTGTCATGCGCGCCTTTTACTTAACTAACTCCCATATGAACTCTAGTAAAGCAACAAGTAAATCTAGTTAAAGGAATAAAATGGAACACTACATTGAAGTCCTCATCAGCTTATAATGGTCAACTACAGGGCACAGGAATAAAATATTTTTTCTGTCAACATAAAATAAGTGCTCTATAATCCTTCTTATCCCTCGTACCTAAAGTGTCGTTTTACTTTTGCTCGTATTCCTGACAATCCCTGTAGGTCTCACTTAAAATCAATGCTAGCTTTCCCATCGCATAAGTCGGAATTCTTTTCTTATTCCTTCTCTGTGCATGCAGTTAGGTTGTGGAACTCTCTTCCATCTAGTATTCGAGACAGCCCTAGTATTTCAATATTCAAAAAACGGGTCAAGGGGTTAGCTGAAATTATTTTTAATTATGTATGTTTATGTATATATATATTAAAATTTCGGTATGGTATGTATGTGTTTATACTTATATATCTATGTTAGTGTATATATGTATATATTTATATTTATATATGAATGTGAGTTTTCAGGTAACAAACTTAGTTAAATATGTATTTTTTATTATATAATAGTTTCTTTGTGTAATTGCGCACTTTGTCTGCCTGTCTCAGTATGTTTTATTTTTCCTGTTTAGGACTGCTGGAAGAAATTCCATTCGGGATAAGCAGTACCTTTGTACTTTTTTTTTCACTATATATTGTTCTGACTATTTTGTATGTGTGCATAAACAATAAATAAATAAGCGATAAAGGTATAGTAAATAAAGAAAAAGAAAGATGGCCACATATGACGGTATTCTGCGCAAAATGAAGACTATTATTATGGTAGCATGAGCGTAGGCAATCTTGGGCTCAGGTTGGGGCAACAGTGAACCTATCCAAACCCCTCCCACGCTATTTTTTTCGTTAAAATTTGTTAGAGCCAGGGAGGGGCTACGCCCATGAATGGTAGTGAAACAATATAATTATGAAATATAAAAAAATACTTATTTAAAAAATAATTAATTATTTCTCCCTCGGAAATCGTACATGTCGCACATGAAGGAAATGCCCACGTATTTTAAGCCACTCAAAAGTTAATTTTCTCTTCTCGTAATGGAAAAAAATTTTGAAAGCATTTATGATACATCCAATGAACCCAATTCTATTCTTTAACTCGTACGATTGTAAGGCATAGTGCCTTACAATCGTACGAGTTCTCACGACTTTGCTTTTTTCTGACAACTGCTGATAGCCAAGACAACTGCTGATAGAGCAAGTGGCGAGCGTAAATAGCTCACAGCCTTAAAACGAACCTAAGGGCGCCCCAGAGCTGGACTCTAAATGGACAATTAGGAAATAATAATAATAAATATCCACTTACACTCACACAGCGCCATCTAGCCCCAAGTTAAGCATGAAGCCTGTAATATGGGTAAACAACGTATAAACATACTTATATACATTTTTGTAAATAGATACATATTATACATAGAAAACACTCGTACATAGAACGTAGACATGTTCATGCACACAAATGTTTGTACTGCCCGGGGATCGAACCCGAGACCCTTGATGTTGCAGCAGACGTCTCAACCGCAACACCAAATGGTCGTCAAACGTGTTTTGAACACTACAAGAATTGTTTAACCTTTTCACCGCCAATGACGCCTAAAGGCGCCAGACACAATGGATTTTCTAGTGTCTGGATTCCCGGTGTTCAATGGATTTAAACATTGTAACCGTTGGGACATAGGATACGAAATCATTAATAATATACGAGTATTTTTTTAAGCTTTTATTGATTTAAGCACACTGTAACGATATGAAATAACAATTTTTATTTCTAAAACATAACATTAACCTAACTATGAAATAAAAAAACATTAAAAAAAACGAGTATTCATAAATTTTCGTACACTTTAAACCTTGTCTATTTTGTACGAATCATAACGAAAAAATAAAAAGGTTTTTCATAATAATTCTAATTAAACAAAAAAAACGAATCATTACCACTAGAAAAGAAAAAACAAAAAAACTATAACAAAACTGAAAGTTGGGATTGTAAGTATAATCAATCATTTTCAAAAAGTTACGTAATAATTAAAGATATAAAAATTAACGAATACTGAGATGTAACAAAATATAATTATATTAAATTAACCACAGTTATGCATTGATCTCCTACCTTACCTACCTCTCGCAAAAACATTGTTTTAAAACAATTTTCAAAATAGATTCTAACTATTATCAGGTTAAACTTATATTCCTATCTTACCTACCTCTTGGGCAAAAACATTGTTGACGTACTTTTTATGAACTGTAAAAAGGAACATTTCCATAAGTTTTGTATGAGATTATTGATATGTGACGTCATCGCTCACTATCATCAATTGACCTAATATTTATTGGTTTCAGTGTATATTGCAAATAAACAAAAGTGACCAATGAAACGACATATAAAATAAGGTGTGCTTTTATAAAAATAAGGTATGGTATTTTATTGCGGATGGTGGAGAATACCGAATTTTCAAAAGATGCTAACATTTTTTAATAATTAAAATCAGAAATCATATCAATTGTCGCCCCAAAAACGTTATTAGAAACCCTTTAATCATTATCAACAGCAATCTAGACTTGTGTATAAAAAATATTAAATTCTTTAACCTTTTTTTAACACAGCACTATGGCATTTTTTTTATCAGATCTCAATTTACTGGCAACATTTAGGTTGCACAGTTTCATAGCAATTATACATATCACTTTTCAAAAAAGGTTTCTAAGGCCTCCATTCATCATAAAAGCTAACAGGCTCCGTTCGAACATCGCTTGCCGCTTTTTCTCCCTCACCATATCCATATGCTCTCTTAGACGCCACTCAGCTGAATTCTTACTCTCCGTATGGGAAGTGGTCGTAAGATGTTCCTGTAAGTCATTCCAACCATCGTGTACTTCGCAGCAAAACCCGCAATGATAAATCCAGGTCTTACCTGAAAAAGTTTTTTTATTTAGCTACCTCCGTAAGCACAGACGAGCGTCGATAGCTGTCGAGCGTCGGTGGCTCATGGTGCGGACTGTTGCCCTCCTACCGAGAGGGCTGAGGTTCGAACCCGCCACGTAACCAATGTGTTTTCGATTTTCGAAATTATATGTACATTATCCGACGCTCTACGGTGTAAAACATCGTGAGGAAACCTGCGCACGCCTACGAAGAGATTTCAAGGTTGTGCGTAAAGTCGGCCGCACCGCACTGGGCCGCGTGGACGACTAAGGCCTAATCACCTTATACGGGTAGACTCGTGCCCTCGGTGGGGACTTTTAATGAGGTGATGATGTAAGCACAGTCGGCTTTGACCATTGAACGCCGCGGTTCAAGACACAATAGAAAATCTATTGTCTGGCGCCTTATGGCGTCACTGGCGGTTAACGGGGTTAAACGCTGCATGACCGCGGAGGTCGTGGATTCGATATTTTTCCCAGCTTGGTTAGATTACAACATGTAGTTTATTATTAATAAATACATTTTTATTGAAACGAAAATAAACTTATTACAAACATTGTTGCGTTAATTACCGCATTAGTCGACATAGCAGTCTGAATCACATGATTGAAAAGAAAGATGATTCCATGCTTGGAAGGGCGTTAACACCACCAATCTGGATCCGCG